>VSMD01052935.1:0-104652 GCA_008750895.1 Mirza zaza
CCTTTCGAAACCAGCCATTTTCCTCATGGCTCCCCTCCGTCAGTGCGATAAAATCACTCCTAAATTATTTGTTGACCATGTGCGAAGCACTGCACGGGAGTTGAAGATACAGCAGTGAATATGATAAACTTCTCAATCTGTCCGGTAAGGCCTTTCACAAAGTGACTCTGATGTAGCTTTATAGATTGATAATAACACAAGCAATGACTTCTATTTATTATCTACCCTGTTTTCAGGGTTTCACATCTCTAATCCTCACAAAGGTCCTGAAAGTCATCCCCGGTTTACATATGAAAGAACAGAAACTAGGAAAAGTTAAGTGGCTTGATGAAAGTTAAAGGGCTTTTGGACCAGGATTATAATCGAAGTCTGATTCTGTCAAATAAGAAAACAAATCCAGATCTTAGGAAGGACACTTTATTAGAAAGGATTACTGCAAGAACGGGAGAGGGACGAGAAGAGGGACTATGTCTGACAAAAGGGACTATAGGGCGATTAGTCTGACAAAAAAATCCGCAGGTGTCTCAAGGGTTAGGCAAAAGGAGGGTTTTTTTCCTACATAGGGAAGAGGAAGCAAGGCTAGGAAGAATTGGATACAGGGATGTGGGATGAAAGGGTGGCTTGATTGGACAGATCAGAGAATGTTTTATCTTGAGGCCAGCCTGTTCTCAGGAGGGGTTGTATGCTGGCTCAGGCTAAGGACAGGTCAGCCTGGGGAAAGGAAAGAAGCTCCACCAAAGTTTTATTAACAAGCATTTTTTTCAATTGGTCAATGGAGACAAGTAACTCAGCTAATCATTTATGAGGCAAAGAATGGGATGGGGCTTGCCACAGGTGAACAAGAGAGGCATCCCTGTGTCTTATGTTACATGGGAATGGACATTTCTTTGTAGTAAACAGTTTCTGAAGCACAAAAAGTTTAAGAAGCATTTCTTACCCGTCACTGTTTTCCAAGAGCACAGGGCTGTGGTGAAATTCAGCATTGCCAGTTATTTCGACTATATTAGGCTCCTCCCCTGCCACTGCCCTTTCAGACTGCATGCTTGGGTCACACTAAACTGATTCTGGTTTTCTAAGCACACTCTGCTATTTATATCTCCATCTCTGCAATGCCCTCACACTTCTGCTCGTGTGACCCTTTCTCAGTCTTCACAACCCAGTTGAAATGTGGGTGAATCTTAGACAAACTGTTGATGGAAAAAAAGGTACATATTAAATGATTCTACTGATACAAAATTCTCAAACCAGCAAAACTAATCTATAGTCATAGAAGTCAGATCACTGGTTGCCTGGGGCAAAGAGGCAGGCATTGTCTGCAAAGGCGCATGAGGAGCTTTCTGGACTGATGAAAATGTTCTGCAGCTTGATTGAGGCAGGGATGACACAGGTGTACACATTTGTTGAACTCATCAAGCTCCACATTTAAAATGGGTGCATTTTTTGGTATGTGTTGAGTGTGATAAACTTCGATGTGTCACCTCCCATATGAAGGCATGCCTGATACCATCCACCTCTAGGCTTTAATGAGCATATGGGAGCCTGGGTTGAAGTTAGTTCTTTATAAGCTTGCTTCTCCTGCTGGACTTTGAGATGTTACAATAACACCCTTGGAGTTTCTTCTCAGTTCACAGTGATTCCTGCTTCTCTGAGAACCATTGATCCTCTAGCCATGATTGTACCACCGGTGCTGCTCCAGCCTCCCAACCCCTCCAGAGTTGATTGGAGTAAAATGGACACAGGATGATTCTTTACTGTGAGTTTCGGACTTTTGAACTGATGTTCACAGGCCAGGCACGATGGCTCACGCCTGTAATCCTAACACTCTGGGAGGCCAAGGTGGGAGGATTGCTTGAGCTCAGGAGTTTGAGACCAGCCTGAGCAAGAGTGAGACCCCGTCTCTACTAAAAATAGAAAAAATTAGCTGGGCATCGTGGCGCACATCTGTAGTCCCAGCTACTTGAGAGACTGAGGCAGGAGGATCACTTGAGCCCAGGAGTTTGAGGTTGCTGTGAGCTAGGCCGATGCCATGGCACTCTAGCCTGGGCAACAGAGCAAGACTGTCTCCAAAAAAAAGAGAAAAAAGGAAAAAAAATGAACTAATGTTCATAGTGAGTAGAAATAGGAATATTTACATAGGTCAATGGCAATATTATAGAGGGAATTTCCTTAAATTCTTATTGTTGGGGCACCTGTGGCTGACTTGGCTCAAGCCCTTCCCAAAGCAAGGTAATTCAAAGAATCACTAGATTCCGTAAAGCAACCCCACACTGTGGTTTAAATGTTTGCCCCATCCAAAACTCATGTTGAAATGTAATTGCCAGTGGGAGGTGGGATCTTTAAGAAGTGTTTAGGTCATGGGGGCTCCACCCTCATGAATGAACTAATGTTGTTATCAAGAATGGGTTCTTGCTGGCCGTGGTGGCTCATGCCTGTAATCCTAGCATTCTGGGAGGCTGAGGCGGGATGATTGCTCAAGGTTAGGAGTTCGAAACCAGCCTGAGCAAGAGCGAGACCCGTCTCTAATAAAAATAGAAAGAAATTAATTGGCCAACTAAAAATATATAGAAAAAATTAGCCAGGCATGGTGGCGCATGCCTGTAGTCCCAGCTACTAGGAAGGCTGAGGCAGGAGGATTGCTTGAGCCCAGGAGTTTGAGGTTGCTGTGAGCTAGGCTGACGCCACGGCACTCTAGCCCAGGCAACAGAGTGAGACTCTGTCTCAAAAATAAAAGGAATCGGTTCTTTATCACAGGAGTGAATTCACTCCCTCTTGCTCTCTCTCACCCTGTCTTTGCTTTTCCTCCATGTGATACCTTCGGCCATGTTGTGATGCATATGCCAGCACCTTGACATTGGGCTTCCCAGCCTCCAGAACTGTAAGCCAATATATTTTTGCTCATTGTAAATTACCCAGGCTGTGGTATTCTGTTATAGTAGCACAAAGAAGACAGAGACTCTCTAGTTACCATTCACAAAGTTAGTTTCCACCACTTGTAACCCTGAAGTAACTCCACAGGGTTGAAATCATGCCTGGCTGTCTTAAGCAGGTGTTGTCTCCTAATAGCCAAAGAAGTACTTACAAAGTATTTGTTAAATTAACAGATGAGATCTGGGCATCCAAAATAGATGTGGGGACCAGAGCTGATTGATGGTTGCTCAGGCCACAAATGAGGCTTCCTTGTTAGCAGGGAGTTAGGGCAAAGCTCACAGCAGAAAACCATCTGCTGCCTTGGATGGGGCAGGCAGATCTCTGGGGCTCCAAGACCATGAAGCATTACGAAAGATGCAGGGCAAGGAGCTATAGAAAGGCACAAAACATTCTCAGACATAGCAGGGCAATGAGGCCCTATGACACTTACTCAGGGCCACAGTGATTCAAATCAATCCACCTTCATCACTTGCCTTGCAGTTCAATTGAAGAGAGTACATGCTCCCAACAAAGAGAGCCATATGCCACACCAACCTTGGCTTAGAAAGCCCAAGAAATTGTGAAATGACAGATATTAGCAAATTAGATTTTAACAGCATTGTTTCTTTCTAGCACTTAGAGTGTCTAACAGCCACAAGAGCCCCTGTGTCTTTTTCACCCTGAGTTAAGACTAATAAATCCACCTCCTGGAAGTCAACGCAGTGCCTATCTTCCAAAGAGAAACAATTTTCTGCAAGCCAAGTAGCCAAATGACCGATGCATCAAATGGCCAATTTACAGACTCATAGATTTTCTGAATGAACATTTTGCTAACATTACCAACGTATAAAGTTTATAGCAATTTGTATTGAATGGAATGGCTTCACGTGCTTTTAAAGATTTATGTGATGCTGTAGTTGACTGGTTTCCATTTTGTCTTCAGAGAAGCATTTTAAGGAGTTTTCTATTTATCAGAAGCTAAGGATGGTTTATTCTGCCTTTCAATGTATTTTATTTAGGAATACATTAATGAAGAATATGTTCCTGAATGTAGACTTTTCTTAAGCATATGAATATGTACCACTTAGTTTATTCTTTCCCCCATTCTCTGCTTCCCTTCTGTCTCCCCTTGCCTCAGTTTTTCCCTTTGTCTCCATCTCTCTGCCCCTTAATCTCTCCCAATCTCTGCCCTTCAGCATCCTCTTCTTCTGCACATCCCTCTCTTCCTTCTTCCTGTCACTGCCCCCACCTCTTCCCCTTAGTCCCTCTTCTCTGGGACTCTGTCTCCTCTCCCTCTCCCTATTATCCCGTATTTCTGCCCCCTGTTCTTGCCCTCTGCCATTCTCCGTCTCTTCACCTCTATTTCTCCTCTCTCTGTGTCTTCAGCACCCTCCCCCGCCTGACTCCTGACTCTCCCTGTGGCGGCAGAGAGCTGGAGGCTAAGACAAATTGAACATTCCTCAAGATGCTGCTGTGAAGAAAAAAGAAATTAGTTACTATAACTTCAACAACTGTAGGAGACAGTTCTTAAAAACCTCATCCAATATAAATTGTTGTAAACTTGGTAAATAGTTACAAAAAAAACAAGGATTAGTAAATTGGAAAATTTGGCAAATTGGTCATTTGAAGAATTGACTAGAAGCTAATCAGCCTTAAATCCACGAAAAGACTTCAGAAGGAGCTTCTTATCTGCAAGGTTCTTCTGTACAGTCAAGGTCGTTATGGCAGCCTTCTCCTAGGAGGTATTTATTTTAGTATTTAGGGCAGAAAGCCTGGCTTCATCTGGATTTTGTGTAAGCCATCTGCCACTGATACTTTCCTAATGGGCTGGGGCTGACTCATCTCTGCACCATAGTCATTGCCTTTTATAAATTCAAAAATTAATATCAATCATTCAGACAGGAGGAGGAAGAGCAGGTTGATACAGTGGAAAGGAAGCACATTCTAGAATCAGAATCTGGAGCAGTTCCTTAACCTCTCTGTGCTTCAGTTTTCCTGTTTGTAAAAACAAGGAAATCTCCTAGGGTTGTTGTAAAGGTTACAAGATAGATAACAAGGTAGATAACAGAGGCAAAGCACAAAGCCTGGCATATGTATATGCTCAGCATGTTTCTAAAAAGTGGGTCCCCTCCCTGAGGCTCTTAATTTTTTGAAAACCTCATGCTGTTTCAACTGAAAAACTAGCAAGACTGTTAAAAAACAAGTTGAGGGGAGTTGTTTAAGAAATTGAAGAGTAATTATAAACTACATTGGACAATTGTGACTTTCAGATGTTCTTCTGTATCAATTGAATTTTTATGCTGTTTTCCCTGTGTACGTGGTAGTTCTATTTTTCTCCAATAAAACTTTTATTTATTAAAAAATGCATATGAGTGGCCTCTGTGCACAGACACTATGCAAACACCATGGACACCGCACGCGATGGTGCACGGGCCTTGGTCCTTAGGCTTTGACAATTTATATTTATTGGCCATTTCATGTTCTTATCAGACTCAAAGCCAGGTCTCTTTGACCCCAAATCAGAGCTCAGAATCACTTCTCTCCACTAGTTGCCTCAATTGTTCATCAAGATAAATAATGGACACTTAACCATTTGTCTGCGTGGAGTGGTCCTGTTATGTGTTTGTTGGTCCCAAGAGACCCCGGGAAGCGACTCACAGGCCTCTCGAGGAGGTCTGGACAATGGTCTAGAAACAGACCAGCTGCAGCTTCTGAAACCAGGATAAAAGTCTTCTAGTTTTGAGCAAGAAGAACTTTTGGGAATGCAAAGCAGAATGAGAATGAAGCTTTTTATAAAAAGTAAGTCCCTCTAAAAAGACATTTACAAATGTGACCAGAACCCAAGAGAAACCCTATTTCAAATTTTGTAACATTTGATAGTACATTTCAATACATCTTCTCAATTCAAGAGACTTAGACAGGTAGAAATAAATAAATCACATAACAGTATGGTTTCAAACATCATGTTTTAGGTAGGTAAAAAGATCTCATTTTAACAGATCATGCAAAAAAGAACATAAGACACAAAATACCAGTGTGTACAGGCACTCCAACTTGCTACACAGTATTATGGTTTAGTGTCAAGTTTTAAAATATCAATCACAACCAGACTGCAACATAAACACCCAAGTAAAACTGTATGTGCCTATGCCTTCACTAGTTTTTACTTAACAGATGTGACCATAAAAGAACATGATGACTTTTTGACAAACACAACCAAACTCACAAATAAAAATATACACTGTCCCTTCAAAGCATTACCTCTGTCCATGCAGAAGTATTCCATGTCAGCCGTTCCCCTACTCAACATAGTAATACTGAGAATTGCCACCACTCTTGGGAATATTATACATGTGTGTGTCTCACACATTTATATGCACACTTAACAGGGTACACTTTAGCACATTTGCAAGGAAAATGTGCTACAATGAGCTGGAACTCCATAGGGTTTTCAGTCTAACTTTCTTCACATAACTAGCCACTTGACCTTGGGCACCTCTTCCACCTTGCTGCACCAGAATTTGATCCTCTGCAAACTGGAGTTAGAAACACCACCCTCCTGTTGTGGGGCGTTGTGGGGCTTAAATGGGATAAAGCTAGTACAGCCCTTAAAAAATATGGCACTCTTCTCCCCATTCCGTCTTTTAGTTTTTCTGTCTTTCCTTTTTTTGTTGTTTTTGTTTTTTGAGACAGGAGATCTCTCTCTCAAGCAGGCTGGAGTACAGTGGCACAATCATAGCTCACTGCAGCCTCCAACTCCTGAGCTCAAGCGATTGTCCTGCGTTATCCTCCTAAACTGCCAGGATCGCAGGCGTGAGCCACCATGCCCGCCCTCTTTTAAAAAGTTTTTAACACACAAGCTTTAAAAAATATTTCTTTTCTCTTTCTTTTGAGAACACCTTTTGCCACCATACTTTAAATAGCCAAAGGAAATGTGAGGTTAAAAATGTGCAGGCTGCATAACTTTCTATCAACTCTAAGACATGCGTGAGTGAGAAATAATAAGGCAGAATTTCCAGAGCGGTTCAGACACTGGTTCTGGAGAAAGCTGTAAAAGAGGCTTAGAAGAGAGATGTTCTGAGACGGGGCAGCCACAGTGGAATAGCAGTCATGCCTCTCAAGGTGACCTCTGGAACGGGACAGAAACTATCTGCATGTGTAAGGTCTCCAAACAGTCACATAGCTCCATTCCAGCAAGGCTTGAGAGTTCTGTTTAATTCTCCATTGGAAGTCTACCCACATGTCCTTTCTGTTGCCAACTAATTCGAGTCTGAAAGCTTGAATTACAATGAGCGTCTTAGGCTCTCACAGTTCCTGAGGGGAAGGAGAGCTCCACCCAAGTCTGATTCTCTTGCAAAGATTCTGCTTTTTATTCAAAGTTCAATCTCTCTGCTGAGCACCACCATCTACTGTTCTTCCAGTGGTGCCAAAGAACGTCGCAAACTACCCAGCCGCTAAGACTGTGGTTTTGACTCTAGAAAGCCCAGGTGCCTGCCAACACACAGGCCTTCATCCTCTGTTTGCTCGTTGGACACCATAAGCATCACTTTGTTGCACCCTCTTAGAGCCTCTCTTAGGAGCGAATGTGCAGAATTTTCTTGAACGTCTTCTTGAAGTTCTCATTGCACAAGGGGTAGATGAGGGGGTTCAGTGTGGAGTTGATATAGCCCAGCCAGATGGTGAACATGTGCACATGCTCATTGCAGCAGTTCTCACAGAAGGCAATGACCATGAAGAAGATGAAGTAAGGAATCCAGCAAAGGATGAAGGCTGCCATGATAAAACCCAATTGTTTGGCCGCCTTCCGTTCCCGATTGATGTGCAACCCAGACACACACTGTCTCGAATGTGAGCGGAGCCTCTTCCAAGTGAACTTGATGTAATCCAGCCCTGTGTTAGAACCACTTTTCAATTTGCCTTTGCTGGGTGCTGGCTCTGGGGGGTTGTCTGAGTCTGTCCGGGAGAAGGACTGGCTATCAGCCAACACCTGATCCTCTGATACCTCGCTGGCCCTATACATATTCAGGCCCTGCGCCTCCATCTGGAGCTGGCTCTGGCTCTCGTTGACACCCACGTAGTCCTTGCCACTCTCCTCTGCCACAGTCTGCATCTGCATGATGTCAAGTGGGAAGCAGTGGGGTTTGGCCACTTCTCCATCCTCATCCTGGCTGAAGGCAACTGGAGATTTCATCTCTTTGGGGTCTTGGGATGGTGGCTTCAAGACAGGTCCACCACCAGCATCTTTCGGCTTTCTTTTCAGAACCTCCCAGGGAGATTCCTTCCCTGGTTTCTTGGCACCCACCTTGGGATTCTCTGGCTTCAGCTTAGTTTCTGAGAAGGAAGGGAAGGATCCATTGATGAGCTCCCGGTGCTGACAATGCCGCCGGACGGCCTTGTAGATCTTGACATAGAACCAGAGCATGAGCACGGTGGGCAGGTAGAAGTTGATGATGGCAGTCAGGACCTTGAACCAGGTGACATCGTAGAAGTCTGTCTCGCACTTGTCCTCCCGGTGCTTCGCAATCTTCGACATGAAGCGATGCCAGCCTAGAATGGGAATAACCCACAGAAAGGAGAGAAACCAGGCCCCCAGGATGGTAGCTGATGCTCGGGTCTTGGTACGATACTTCAGGTACCTGAGGGGCTGCTGGACAGAGCGGTAGCGATCAATGCATAAGATAAAGACGCTGAAAATGGATGCTGTGCTGGCCACGTAGTCCATGGAAAGCCAAAAGAGGCAGAGCGGCCGGCCCAGGGACCACCTGGACCTGAGCAGGTAGAGGATGTTCATTGGCATGACGACAGCACCCACAATGAGGTCTGCCACCGAGAGGCTGACGATGTACAGGTTCCCCACAGTGTGTAGCTTCCGCTCGATCCGTACGGCATACAGCACCAGCAGGTTGAGGCCCACTGTGGCCAAGGAGACGGTGCTCAGGACCACCACCAGGGGCATCAGTTGGGGCCTGGCCACAGCGGTTGCGTTCCCCTCGCACATGTCTTCTAAGATGCAGGAGGAATTGAGATGGGGCATTGGCGCAAGAGCAGCCTCCAGTTAGGGCTCGCTTCCTGGGAGAAAAGATATAAGGACTAAGGTCAGAGATTTGGTGATCAGTAGTCACTTAGCAGCATCATATTTATCGAACTAGGGTTGCATGCTGTTGGGGTGATAGACACTATTAGTTACCTACTCAGCAGCCATGTCCTCTTCTTCCTCATTCATTTATTCATTCAGTGACTATTTATTGAATTCTTGGCACTGTTCTAATTGTTGGAGATACAGGAGTGAACAGAATAGACAAAAATCTCTGCCCTCATGGAGCTTACATTCTTGTGAGGGTGCTGGGCAAAAACCAAGGTAAATAAAGAATCTGCACGTGTTCTGGAAAGGTAGGCTGCACCCTGATTGGTCTACTCAATATGTTAATCTGGTCCCTCTCTGCCAATGGCCATGAGACACCTCTGTGGCTAAGGGACTGGGCAGGGAAGTCTAACAGCAGAGGTGGGGTTCTAGGAAAGTTCTTCCTCTCTGATGAATGAGCAAAACAAGGAAAAGCATTGTTTCTCATTTGTCCCCTTCTTTCTGACAGGAAGCGAGGAAGTGATTGTTTGAGGCCATGGTAGCCATCTGGGGGCCATCAGGGAATGCCAAGATGATGCCAATGAAAAGCCCTGTTATCACTAAGTTGCTGACCCCCCCCCCCCCCCGGAATCTTCTTCTTCTAGACTTAGTATTATGGGAAATAATTAAATGGGTTTTTCCTTATTTCACTGTCATGGGAGTTTTTATTTGCAGCTACAAGCATCCCTAACTGATATGGGGGTGGGGGTGGGGGTGGGGGTGGGGGCAGGTAACAGGGGTGTCCCAGAGGTGTATAAAGCATGGTATCCCTCTAAGTAACTTCTTAGAGGGGTAATTCTCAAATGAGAGGGGGGTATGTCATTTGAAAAAGCATATATATTATTTCACTTTTCTATTTGAAAAACAAACAATAGTTTTTCATTACATAAACTATGCCAAGTAATATGTAACAAAATCTTTGCTAGTAATGCTCTACTAAAACACATTGTACCCTATGTTTTTGGTGACAACTCAAGTGGGAGGTGGAAGTAGGTATTGAAACTTCTTGAATGGGTTGTTAGATTTTTATATTCAACAAAAGGTGGTATGAGTTTAAAGAAGACTGAGAAACACAAATAGAGAGTGTAACGTTCTTGAGATAATTTAGCAAAAACAAATGTTTTACATAAAGATAAAGCCAGATAAGTTCTTGAATAGAAAGCTAAATTCACATAATTTTTTCTTTTAGCTAAAAATCAAGCCCCCAAGACATTCGATCCTGGTAGAAGGAAACTTCTGAGTTTCTTTATGGGAAAAGCACCATTTGGGCAGCACTGATTTTGCCCCAGCTCTGCTACTTATTTTCTGAGTGATCTCTCAGCTTCTGTTTTCTCCTGAATCAAATGTGTAGGGTGGGGTAGACGATCTCTAAACACTTTTCCAGGTCTCTTTTTTAGAGCCTCTCCTTTTTAACACCTTGAGGTGTTATTCCATGTTCTCCTCCAGCTCTGAATGCCAGTCAGAGAAATCCTCTGGCTTTTCTAATTATGCCCCTCTGCCTGCCATGACAGCATCACTTTCTCACCTTATGACCCGAAGTCCTGCGTCGTGCTCCTGTCACTTCAGGCTACCTGCCCAGGCGCCTTATCACTCACTCCCCTGCACCTCTGCCATCACCTCTGTGAGGACAACCCGAAACCTACAGCTCTCCTGCACCCAGCAGCCAGCACCTTGCAGCCTCACCGGTAGCCCCAACCAAGGCCAAACCCTGTGGAATTCTCCACAGGCACCTCTGGAAGGAAGAAAGAGACTAAGAAGTATCCTCTCTGGGATTTTTATTTCTTATTGTTTTGGTTGGGAGGAAGCGGGAACCAGTTCCCTAAAACACTTCCATAGGTAGGCATTCTCAAGGTAGTTCCGACTTCCCTGTCTCCCAGAGGTGTCTCTTTTCTCTCTTTTCCTCATTGCCTGGCACACAGAAGGGGAGATACATCATTTTTTAAAATTGTGTATATACTATTTATATAACAATTATAATAATTTGTTTTTATTTAAAAATCTATATCTTTCCTTTTTGTTTAAAAAAGAAAAGTTATGATTAAATTGACATCACTGAACTAAATTCCTGTAGCATAAGTTTTTAAGGGTGAAATCTACTAATGCCTGCAATTTACTTTGAAATGAATTAAAAAATAAGGTGGATGGAGAGTTGGCTAGAGGTATGGATAAATGAATAGATGATAAGGCAAAAAAAGCAAAATGTTGATGTATAATCTAGGTGGTGGCTATATGGTACAGTGATTCCAACTTTTTTATTGATAATTTTCACAATAAAATGTTGGGGGAAATTAATGTACAAGTTTTCTTCTTCACCAATATAAAGAATGCTCAATTTCTTATCACCTTTCTCCTTTGTAGCTTAGATGTATTATTTTGCATAAAGATAAAAGCAAAAGATCAACAGATGTTTGTTAAATGAAGAAATGAGTGAGAGGCAGGGTGCTCTGAAGTATTTCAGCTTAGAACTTATTAATTCAATAAATATTTAGTGGTAAAATTTTCCTTTTCAGCTCAGTGACCTGTTCTGGGAGCAAGAAAATCCACTTTTAGCCTCAGAAGCTGCAAGACTAGGAAGGAAGTTTCCTGGAAAAGCAACGGCAACACCCACACTGCATACAGGAACACGGGAGCTGTTCTGAGAAAGGAGGAGGAGCCTTAGGACTGATGTGACCCAGGCACTGAGCCTAGAAAAAGCTGGCCACACTCCCTGGGGAAGATGGCAAGACGGGCCGCACGGAAATGAATTCATTTCCCTTCTATGGCCAGTAGAAATCATCATCGACTTTATGTCCCACTCAGGATAGGCTATCTAATTTTTTTTTAAGCACAGGATCTTGCTATGCCGCCCGGGCTGTGCTGCCCATGCTATGCTGCAGTGCCTATTTTATAGTCATTTTCACAGCTCACTACAGCCTCAAATTCCTGATCCTCCTGCCTCAGCCTCCTGAGTAGCCGACACTACAGGCCTATGCCGCAGCACCCAGCCCAGCCCAGCTACCTAATTTGCTGGGCCCAGTGCGAAATGAAAAAGTTTTAAATGATTAAGAATTGCAAAAAAAAAAAAAAAAAAAAAAGAATTGCAGAGAGCAGTGACAGCAGAGCACTCACCCAGGCATGGGGCCCTTCTGAGCACCAAGCCCTGTGCAGCTGCATGGGACACATGCCAGGAAGCCAGCTCTGGCCATCCAATCCCCAGCAGGTTCTAGTCAGGGAAATAACTGATGCAAGGCGCTTCTCCCTCCTTCGGGGGCCTGCATTTGAAAAACAGGTCCTGGAATGGTTTTCCCTGTATAAATTCCAAAGGCAGATCAGGTACCCTGGCAAGGGCAAAGGGTGTGGGAGACACCTGGGCCCACGGATCCTCATGTCCCCTGCGCCGCGCAGGAGATCCTGGCTGGATCTGAGGTGTCCTCTCTGGGTTTAAAGCACAGCTGCAGAGATGCAGCTAGAGAGGGCGCGCCTGCCCAGAGAGGATAAAAGTTAGAGGAGGCGCCTGGGACAGAGGCATTTCAAGAAGGAAGGCGGGCGGGCGGGGTGGCTCACGCCTGTAACCCTAGCACTCTGGGAGGCTGAGGCGGGAGGATGGCTCAAGGTCAGGAGTTTGAAACCAGCCTGAGCAAGAGCGAGACCCCATCTCTACTATAAATAGAAAGAAATTAATTGACCAACTAAAAACATATATACAAAAAAAAAAAATCAGCCGGGCATGGTGGTTCATGCCTGTAGTCCCAGCTACTCGGAAGGCTGAGGCAGGAGGATCGCTTCAGCCCAGGAGTTTGAGGTTGCTGTGAGCTAGGCTGACGCCACGGCACTCACTCTAGCTCCCCCAGCTCTGGCTGGCTGGGCTGTGTGTAGCTTCAGTGAACAGCCCGGAGTGCCAGATTCCTCGTCTGCACAGAGGGAGGCTGGTAAGACCTCCTCCCTGGGCTTTCAGGAGGATCAGCTGAGACAGTGGAAAGGGAGAGCTCTGCAAATCCCAAGGTGGCGATGACTTTGTAAAATGCAGAAATGAACCCTTCTCCTCTAAGAGTGTACAAGCAAACCATCATTTCTGAATTAAGGCAATGGCTCCATTCCAAAACCATTAGGTGAGGAGGGGCCTTTTACTAAAGTGATTATAGTCTACTCCAAGCAGGACCACGTGCCAGCAAATAAACATTGGCCATCAATTTTCTATCCACACCCAGAACGCCAGCAGGGGCAGCCGAGACAGCAAGGAGCTGAGCCACCCGGGGCTGGTGCTGCTCATATGTCGTTGGTTATTAATGCCTACCACAAGCCCAAGAGGGAGATGATGAACCCCAAGGCAGAGAAGAGTAAAAGGTCAGCTCAGAGGGGTGAAGCAACTTATTCCAGATCACACAGCTAAGGAGTGGTTGGTGACGTCAAGATTCAAACCTAGGTCTAACTCAGGGTTTCATTTTTTTTTTTTCTTTTGAGACGGAGTCTTGCTCTGTCACCTGGGCTAGAGAGCTGTGGCGTCAGCCTAGCTCACAGCAACCTCAAACTCCTGGGCTGAAGCGATTCTCCTGCCTCAGCCTCCCTAGTAGCTGGGATTACAGGCGCACAGCACCATGCCCAGCTAATTTTTCTATATTTAGTAGAGACAGCATCTCATTCTTGCTCAGGCTGGTCTCGAACTCCTGACCTCAAGCGATCCTCCCTCCTCGGCCTCCCAGAAAGCTAGGATTACAGGTGTGAGCCACTGCACCTGGCCTGTTTCTTAACCTTGGTTCTACGGACATTCTGGGCTGCATAACTCTTTGCGGTAAGGGGCTGTCCTGTGCACTGGTTGATGTTTAGCAGCATCCCCAGCCTCTCCTCACTGGATGCCAGTAGCAGTCACCCCCAACCCCATTCATGACAACTAAAAATGTTTCCAGATACTGCCAGGTATCCCCTGAGCTGAGAAGTAGGACCACAGATCTAACTGAGGAATATGTACCCTAAACTACTCCACTCCATTGCCAGCCCAAGAGTACAGCTATAGATGTCATCTAACAATGTGATGAGTTACCTTGAGAAATAGTAAACCTACCATGGAAGCATCAAAAAGAAGTAACCTGGATCTGATTCCAAATTAGAAATACTCTGACTTTCTCAAGGGCAATTCTTTACCTAAGCAAAAACTCGTAGATGTTGGTTTTAGAAGAAAAAGCACCCAAAGCACCCAGTACAGTTCCTGGCATACAGGAGGTGCTCAATAAGTAGCTGTTGTGTTTTCTTCCTTTCTTTTTTGTTTTTTTGTTTTCTTCCTTTCTTGGTGAGTGGGACTGCCATCCCACAGCTGGCCCCGTCTGGCTCAGAGGAATCATCCTTGACCTCTCCTTGATTTTCACTGTGGCAGAAACTGCAAACAGTCTCCTCTGATGTTTAGGAACGGAGAACCCTGCTTTTAGCTGAGTATATGACTGCCTGGAATACAGACGACATTTCCTAGGCTCCTTTGTAGCTGGGTGTGACCACGTGACTAAGCTCCAATGGAATGTAAATGGAAGTGTAGTTTGCAATTTTCAGAAAGCAGCTCTAAATAGAAAATGTGTGTGTTTTTCTTTCACCCTTCATTCTTCCAGCTGGCTGGAAAGTGGATATGATGAGTAGAGTTTAAGCAGCCATCTGGGGACCATGAGGAAGAGCCAAAAAATGAGAAAGGTGAAGCAGAGATATGGGCAAAGTTCAGGTCCCTGATGAACATGGAGCTGCCATCCCAGGCAGGACTGCCCACCTGTGGACCGCATGGCTATTTCTGTGAAGCCACTGTTATCAGTTAAGGATATTTACATAATAGGGAAAATAAGAAATAACTGCATTCATTTTATAAAAATACTTTTTTTGCTTTATTTTTTTCCTTTTCTTTATTTTCCCTGCTTCATATGCATTCATTTTTCAAAAAACAAAATAAAATAGATTTCTTCAATAAAAAAATGTTTTCTGCATGCTTAGCATGTTTGTTTTCTTTCATAAAAAGTGATAGTTTGAGATTGTTTTCTTGATACATTCTAAATTGCCTCGCCCACTACGCTCCAGTCCAAACTGCTCTGCCCTCTTCCTCATTTGCATGGATGGTTATTCTAGTCAAATAAGTCAAAACATTAATTTCTCTGAACTAATTCCAAGAAAAGGGCTCCATGCATGATGGTGCTCCAAGAACTGCATATTCTCATTAAGCCTGGCCAGGACATAATTTCCATGAAACACCCAGGCTTACCAGTGTCGCTGGCTGTGGGGCACAGAGCCGACTGCAAATAGCAAAATGCATTATGAGCCCAGTGCTGCAGGAACATAACTGACTTAGAGTCTGGGAAATGCTGGTTAACAGTCAGCCTGTGGGTAAGATGCACGAGGTGGGCAGACAGTGGCCCCAGTGGCTTCTCTGGGGATGGAGGTACACATGCAAATGTCTACAGAGACAGAGAGGAAAAGCTAGCAAGAATAGGATCGTGTGCAGAGCAAAGAGGGAGTGGTGGGGACTGGGGCAACCTGAAGAGAACAGTTGCCACTTAGACGCCGCCAACTGTGGCAGGCCCATATCTGCCTATTTTTTAAAATGAAACATCAAAGCAGGATTTTCACCTGAAATTTTTTAGTTTTAAACGTTGTCAATTATCCAATTGTTTCATTTGTTTTCTTGAATACTACACAGGGTAAACAAAACAAATTTTGGGGACATGACCTATGAGCTGGAAACCTAAAGCTATAAATCATTCATAGGAATTCCAGAATGCTGAATACGAGATAATGACCCAGGAGTAGACATCTTCTGGGATGTGTGTCCAGCTCATGACAAGCCCCCTTCTCTGAGAACCATCATCTCACCTAGGGCTTGGGCCTGGCAGCCATAGTTGTACCATGTGACCTTGACCTCTGGGCACACATGATTGGACCAAAGGTTGTCCACCAGCGTGGACCAACCAGTCCAGTGCTCTCTTCTGGAACACTGGGATTGGGTTGTGCATTCAAGACAGCCTGTGGGTCTCATGAACTGAAGTGATGGGAAGAAGGGACTGAGGATGGGGGACAGCACTGCTCATCTCTGGGAATGCCCCACTAGAGGAAGGATCGAAGAAGGTAGCAAACAAAATGCAATGACTCACAGCTGATATCACAACTGATATCTATCTACCTGCAGAAAGATGGATTGAGATCTTTCCCCCACATCATACACAGAAATTAACTTAAAATTAATGATGATAATTTTAAATGTAAAAGCTAAAATCTTTGTGACCTTGAGTTAGGCAAAGATTTCTTAGCAAAAGCACCAAAGGCACAAACAATAAAAGAAAAAAATTGCCAAACTGGATGTCATTAAGATAAGAAACTTGTGTGTCAAAAGGCACCACTCAGAAAAAGAAAAGTTACAGAATAAAAGAAAATATTGTATATCACATATCTGATATATCACATATATGATGTATCCAAAATACATAAAGACTCTTCCAACTCAATCATAAGAAAACAAATAACCCACTGTTAAAATAAGCAAAGGATTTGAATAGACATTTCACCAAGAAAATACAGGAATAGCTCATAAGCACATGGAAAGATGTTCAACATCATTAGTCATTAGACAAATGTAAATCAAAACCACAGCGAGATATCACTTCACGTCCACTAAGATGCCTATACTTTAAAGAGTGGGACAGTCACACATGCTGGTGAGGATGTGAAGAAATAAGAATGGCTGGACTTTCACAGGGGCTCCTGCCTGTAATCTCTTCACCACATCCACCCCATTTACTGTTTGTCGACTTTGTAATAAGAACCATTCTGAGAGGGTTAAGGTGGTATCTCATTGTGGTTTTAATTTGCATTTCCTTGATGACTAGTGATGTTGAACATGTTTTCATTTGTTTCTTGGCCATTTGCATGTCTTCTTTTGAAAAATTTCTGTTCACTAGCACTTCGGGAGGCTAAGGTAAGAGGATCTCTTGAGCCCATGAGTTCAAGACCAGTATGGGCAACATGGCAAGACCCTGGCCCTACAAAAAATTTAAAAATTAGCCAGGTGTGGTGGCACATGCATGTAGTCTTTGCTACTCAGGAGGCTGAGGTAAGATTGCTTGAACCCAGGAGTTGGAGGCTATAGTGAGCTATGATCGTGCCACTGTACTCCAGCCTGGGTGGATGCAGCCACTGTGGAAAATAGTCTGGCAGCTCCTCAAATGGTTAAACATAGTTATTATATATGACCCAGTGATTCTACACTGGACATATAATCAAGAGAACTGAAAATGTGTCCACAGAAAAACATGTATGTAAATATTTATAGCAGTATTCATAATAGCCAAAAAGCAACAACCCAAATGTTCATTAATTGGTGAATGGACAACCAAAATATGGTATATCCATGCAATGGAATATTAACTGTCAATAAAAAGGAACAAAATAGTGATACATGCTACAACATGAATGAACTACAAAAACATCATACTAAGCGAATGAAATCAGACACAAAAAACAACACATTGTATGATGCCATTTATATGAAATGTCCAGAATAGGCAAATCTATTAAGGCAGAGAGTAGATTAGTAGTTGCCTGGGAGTGGGGATAGGAACAGGAAGGGACCTTTAGAAATGATGGAAATATTCTAAAATTGGATTCTGATGACTGTACATTTCTGTAAATTTACTCACAATAATTGGATTGTATGATTCACTTAGAATGGGTGGATTTTATGATATGTAAATTATAATGCAATAAGTTGTTTCAAAAAAATTCAGTCGCTTGAGAAAAGCTGCTTGAATTCCAGATCTCTCTGTTTTAAAAATCTATTTCTCTACACCAGTGCTGGGAAACAGGATTAGTAACGAGATCAGTAACATCAGTGTTGGGAAACAGGATCAGTAATCATAATAAGATTCACAGTGTCATTTAAATGAAAGTAAACTAATTGCTTAGCAGAAGAACAGCTTTTAGCAGAACCAACACTTAGATAAAGTATATCTCATGGTTTCTTGAAAAGAGGACACAGCGAGATGTCATGGGTAACTCCTGAATTAGCCATCAGAAATAGAAGGAGAGAAATGGCTTGACTACATCAGACTCTTTCCTTTTATACCTATATGATCTTCCCTTGTTTTACAATGTAGTGTAAGAGTTTAGGAGGTTGACTTGTCTAATTGTTTGTCTGCTCCCTGCACCCCCCCACCCCTGGTGTGACAGGTACAGGAAAGGGAAACTGAAGGATAATTACCTCTAAAGGGCAAACAAAAGAAGTGTTAAAGCCCAACTCAGTTCTCTCTTACCCTCTTGCCTCAAAAAGCAAGAAAGAAAAAGAAAAGTAATATTTCCAGGCCTGCATCCAACTGGAGATTTTCCACGTTGCTTCATTTTAATCCTCATCGTGCTGGTGACCTAACAAAAAAGGAATCATTCCCCCACTCCATCCCATTTTAAAGATTGGAAATTGAGACTTCTGGAGTTTACAGGGCTTGGTGCCCTGCACCGTGAGATCTCAGAGTGACTGAAGAGCAGGTTTCATTCGAAGGCCCAAGTGACACCCACATGCTAAGACCTTGGAGCGAGCTCCACAGTCCCGTCCCTCATCATCGTCTTTTTCACCATGAAGAGAGGGAGGTAAATAAATGCTTTATATAAAGATTTCAAGGAATTGAGAATATGGACATCCATGCTAACATCAGACAAAGACACGGTGCATACAATACCAGGCCCAGCACACACACGAGTATTCTTTCAGGACACAATGAATAATGTTTTTCTTTTTGTTCCACATCCTTGGAGACTGAGCCTTGAGAAAGAGAATTTCAAAGACCAAAGTTATCCAGGCTGTTCTCTTTTTGAGAAAAAAAAAAGTGATTTATGATATTAAAGTATATAAAAAAAGCTGGCAGTAGAAAAGGGAGAGGCAGATGTACTGTTTACGAGAGAGCTCATAAGGCCAGCAGTCCCTAACTTTTTTGGGACCAGGAACCTATTTCACGAAGAGAATTTTTCCCCGGGGTGAGGAGTGAGGAGAACAGTTTCGGGATGATTCAAGCACATTACATTTATTGTGCACTTTATTTCTATTATTATTACATTGTCACTTGCCACTCACTGATAGGGTTTTGATATGAGTCTGCAAGGAATTGATTTATTATGGTCTGTGCAGTCAAACCTCTCTGCTAATGATAGTCTGTATTTGCAGCCACTCCCGGTGCTCCATCACTGGCACAGGTCATCAGGCATCGGATTCTTATAAAGAACAGCAACCTAGCTCACTCGAGAGCGCAGTGTGCAGCAGGGTTCGCGCTCCTGTGAAGTCTAAGGCCTCTGCCCACTGACAGGAGGCGGGCTTGTGCCTGGATGCCAGCGATGGGAGCGGCTGTAAGTACAGAGGCAGCTTCGCTGGCCCCTGCACCATCGCCTTCTGCTGTGCGGCCTGAGTCCCAACAGGCCGCAGGGCCTTGCGCCTGGGGTCCGACGCCCAGGGGTTGGGGACTGTAGGTCTAGCTGATGGGGAGTTTATTTAACTTCTGCCTCCTTCAGTCAAGGGACCTAATAGCCCGACTGCAGCTGCCACCTGTTCCCCACACCTGGGCTCTGAAGCTCCACCTGCCGGTTGAGCCCTTCTGCAGGCGCTGGGGCCAGGCTCGTCTCTAAACAGGATCGTGGATTTGCAGGGCAGGGAAGAGTGCGAATCAAGCTAGCTGCTGATTCTATTCTGATATTCGTCCATTCATTCATATATTCATTCATCCATTCATCTATGCTTTTATCTTCCCTTCCTTCATCACCAAACCATTCACAAAATCTTTACTGACAATATTCACGGCAGGCATAGATGTCAGGATAACTACAGGATAGCTACTCATGGAGCAGGCTTAGTAGTTCTCAACGCTGGCTTCCTGAGAGCTTTTAAAACATACCGAGACTTCTGCTTCCAGGAAGATTGAGTAGAGGTGCTTTTCCCTATTCTTCCATTAAGTACAACTAACACCCTGGATATACATTTAAAGCAAATATGAGAAGACTCCGACAAGTGGAGAGGCAAAGGCATACAGCTAGGAAACTGGGGACCCAAAGAATGGCACAGTGATGAGTTCCTTGGGTTTCCGTTTGACCACTCATATCCAAGACTTTGAGCTGAAGAAGTTGGCAACTCAAACATGCCAATGGGCACAGGCAAACAATAAAAAGCCCCAATAAAAGCCTGCCTTGTCTAGCCAAAGGACCAGGAAAGGGGCTGCCTAGCCAAATAGAAAACTTTTAGACAACACTTTTCCTACTCCATCCAAACACCACAGAAAACACTGTGCCCCACTCCTGTCCCAGCCAGCGGAGGCTGATTGGGTGGGGGAGCCAAGACGCCCTCCATGCTCGTCAAGCTGTAATGAGGCAGTGCAGCTCCCCTGCTGGGGACGTGTCCCTGCCATCCCCAGCATGGAGCTGGGACCTTCATCCCCACCAAGTGGGAACAAGCCCTGCACCGCATCCAAGGCATCGGGGAGGCATGTGGGGAGCGGGAGGGGCACTTCTGCCCCTCCCAGCCAGGGAGTTATCTGCGGAGGCCTAGGGGGGAGCTGGAGCTCCCACCTCTGCTCAGCAGTAATGAGGAACCCTCACCCTTGAGGTGTCGACGGAAGCCGAGTAGGGAACCTGGACACCTGCTCCCACCTGGAAGTAATGAGGCAGCACACCCTCCCCCGTGTCCACCTGCTTTCCCTGCCGGAGAAGTGTCACTACATTAAAAAAGAAGATTTAAAGATGATCCAGGGTCTCATAACATAATACCTAAAATGTTCATATTTCGATTGAAAATCACCTATCATATCAAAAAATGAGATTTCAAATAGGATTTTAAAAAGCAATCAATAGACATAAAGATGACAGAGATGTTACAAATATCTGACAAAAATTGTAAAGTATTCATTATAAAAATGTTTCAACATGCAAATGTGAACACACTTGAACAAATGAAAGAACAGAAAGTTTCAGCAGAGAAATAGAAGATATAAAGAACCAAATGGAAATTTTAAAATGGAAAAAATAATAATTAAAACAAAAATTCAATGGGTAGGCTCAAAAGTAAGATGAAGGGTACAGATTAAAGAAGCAGTGAACTGGAAGATAAAACAATAGAAATTACCCAATCCGATGCTTGGTATGAGAGGAACCACAGGTAATAAAAATTTGTCTTTTAAATTACCCAATCGGAGTACTGGGTAATTAGGGAAAATAGACTAAAAAATAAAATAAATAAACATAGCCCTAGGGAAGTATGGGACTATAACAAAATGTCTAACATTCATGTAATCATAGTCCTGGAAAAAGATAAGAAAAAGGGTGGGAATGAAAAAGATGCTTTAAGAAATAATTGCTGGCCGGGCGTGATGCTCACACCTGTAATCCTAGCACTCTGGGAAGCCGAGGTGGGAGGATCACTTGAGCTCAGGAGTTCAAGACCAGCTTCAGCAAGAGCGAGACCCTGTCTCTACTAAAAAGATAGAAAGAAATTAGCCAGACAAATAAAAATAGAAAAAATTAGCCGGGCGTGGTGGCACATGCCTCTAGTCCCAACTACTCAGGAGGCTGAGGCAGGAGGATCACTTGAGCCCAGGAGTTTGAGGTTGCTGTGAGCTAGGCTGATGTCGCGGCACTCTAGCCTGGGCAAAAGAGCAAGATTCTGTCTCAAAAAAAAAAAAAAAAAAAAACCACAAAAAAACAACACAGCAAGAAAGAAAAAATGGCTGAAAACTTTCTAAAACTGGCAAGAAATATAAACCTATAGAATCGAGCTGAGTGAACCCCAAGCAAGATAAATCCCCCCAAATTCTACTCCCACCCCATGTGTGGGTGGTGGATTAATAAATAAATAATTATTTAATAAAAATTAAACTCCTAAAAATGAAAGACAAAAACATCTTGAAAGCAGCCAGAAAAAAAAAAAAAAAGCCACCTTACCATAAGGAGAATGATAGCAGATTTCTCATCAGAAAACATAAGAGCCCAGAAGGAAATGGCACAATATTTTTCAGTCACTGAAAGAAAAGAACTGTCAGCCCAGAATCTTATACTCGTGAAAATGTCCTTAAGGAATAAAGGGAAATAAATACATTCTCAGGTGAACTTGTTCATCCGAGACTTGTATGATGAAAACTACAACGTGCTGGGGAAAAAAAAAAAAAACAAAGATGTAAATACATGGAGAGATACACAGGGTTCACGGATCAGAAGTTTCCACATAGTAAATATGTCAATTCTTCCAAATTGGTGCACAGATTTAATGCAATTCCTATCAAAATCTCAGCAAGATGTCTTAGAGATAGGGACAAGACTATTTTAAAATTTATATGGAAAGGCAAAGGAACTAGACTAACTAACACAATTTTGGAAAAAAAAAATAAAATGGGAGCCATTGGCCTACCTCTTTTCAAGAATATTCTATAGCTACAGTAATCAAGACACTGTGGGACTGGTGGGGGACAGACACATAAACCAGCAAGGAAAGAGGGACAAGAAGTAGACCCACACGAAGATTCCCAAGTGATTTCTGACAAAGGTGCCACACTAATTTAATGAAAGGCAGAACGCCTTTTCAACAAACAGTGCTGGAGCAATTGGACACCCACAGGGAAAAAGTGAACCTCAGCCTAAACCTCATATGTTTTTTTTTTTTTAAAAAAACCCAATGGTTCACAGACTTAAATGTAAAATGTAAAACTACAAACCTGTAGAAAAACACATTAGAGAAAATCTTCAGGATCTGAAGCTAAGCAAAGAGTTCTTGGACTTGACGCCAAAAGCATGATCCATAAAAGAAAAAACTATGAACTGGATCTCACCGAAATGAAAAGTTTTGTTCTGCAAAAGACCTGTTAAAAGGATAAAAAGACAAGGAGTAAATATTTGCAAGTCCCATATCTGACAAAGGACTAGTATTTAGAATATATAAAGAATTCTCAGGCTGGTTGGGGTGGCTTCTGCCTGTAATCCTAGCACTCTGGGAGGTCGATGTAGGAGGATTGCTTGAGTTCATGAGTTCGAGACCAGCCTGAGCAAAAGTGAAACCCCATCTCTACAAAAAATAGAAAAATTAGCCAGGCATGGTGGCGCATGCCTGTAGTCCTAGCTACTCAGGAGACTGAGGCAGGATCACTTGAGCCCAGGAGTTTGAGGTTGCTGTGAGCTATGATGACACCACTGCACTGTCACCCAGGCAAGACGGTGAGATTCTGTCTCAAATAAAAGAACTAACTCCACAAAAAACAAACAATCCAATGAGAAAATGGGCAAAAGACATGAGGAAACATTTCCCCAAACAGGATATACAGATCTCACACGTGCACACACACATACACACACACACACACACGCACACACACACACATACACACACATACATACACACACATACACACACACGAGAAGATGGTCAATGTCACTAACCATCAGGGAAACGCAAATTAAACCACAATGATACGTCGCTACACACCTATTAGAGTGGCTAAAAGAAAAACAGTGGCAACACTAAATGCTGATGAGGATGTGGGAAACTGTATCACTCATACATTCCTGGTGGGAATATAAAATGCCACTCTAGAAGGGCAGGGTAGTTTCTTCACACACTGAACATGTAACTACCATATGACTCAGTAATTGCATTCCTGGGCATTTATCCCAAATAAATGAAAACTTATTTTCACACAAAAACCTGTACATGAATATTTATGGCAGCTTTATTCACGATAGCTCACAGCTGAAAACAACAACCATTCACCCTTGGATGGGTGAATGGCTAATCGACTGTGGAATACTACTCAGCAGCAGAAAGGAATGAACTACTGATATTCCCAATGCCCTACCTGAATCTCCAGAGAATTGTGTTGAGTGAAAAAAGCCAATCCCAAAAGGTTACTCACTCCCTGATTCCATTTATAGAATATTCTTGAAATGACAAAATAATAGATATGGAGAAGAGATTAGTGGTTGGCAGGCCTTAGAAGTAGGGGGTGAGAAGGAAAGTGGATGTAGCCATGAAAGGGCAACATGGTGATGGAAATGTTCTGTGTTCTGATTGTGTCGATGTCAATAACCTGGTTGTGACACTGTACTGCAGCTTCGCAAGATGCTACCCCTGTAGGAAACCCAGCGAAGAGTGCATGAGACTGCTCTGCATTGTTTCCTTTTTGTTTTACAGATGGGTTCTTGCTATGTTGCCCAGGCTGGTCTCAAACTCCTGGGCCCAGGGATCCTCCTGCGTATGCCTTCCCAGTAGCTGGGACTACAGGCGTGTGCTCTGTATTATTTCTTGCAACTGAATATGCCAAAAGGTATAATGTGAGAAAAGTCATACTGATGCCTGGACCCCACTCCCAGTTACTCTGGTTGAAAGGTCCTTAGCTGATCCGATGTGCAGCCAAGATTAAAAACCACTAGTCTAGGCCAGTGCCTCTTAAACCTTAATATGTATATAGCTTTTCTGGGAATCTCGTTAAAATGGCTCAGTAGGTCTGAGGTGGGGCCTCAGCATCTCTAATAAGCTCCCAGATGATGTCCACGCTGCTGGCCCAGGAACCTAGCTTTGAGTAGTAAGGGCCTCTATACAGTGGCTGCATCCAGTTGGTGTTCATGAGAATTATCAGGGCATCTGTGAAAAATGCAGTACACTGGGATCCGGCTTTGGAGATTCTAATTAAGTATGTCTGAACTGGGGCCTGCAACTGTGCCTTTTTTCATACTTCCCCCAGTGAATGTGTGCCCAGCCAGGTTTCGCCCCAGCAGGGAGATGCTTCTTGCTGCTGGAACCCTCTGTGTACAAGCTCACTTTAGCACTCATGCCAAGAACGGAATCCAAAACTCTTGTCTTCATGCCCAGTACTTTCACTGGCTTAGACCCAGGCTCTGGAACATGGTTTCTCTCATCTGCCCCTGGGCCTCTCTGTGGTGGATCAGCCTGCCCAGTGGGCTTCTGCTGGTGTCACCTGCTAGAACCAGCCCTGGTGTCTCCTGCCCATGACTGGCCTTCCAGACGCCAGCCACCTACTCCTTTTCTTCATACTTTTGGAGGATACCTTGGTCTAAGCGCAAGTTCTCTATCACCTGGGCTAAAGCCATAGCCCCTAGCTGGCTGGCAAGCTTCTGACCTCACCTGCTCATGTCAACGTGCAAGTGACATCCATGTTTCTCTCATTCAGTTACTTACTCACCCTGCTAGAATTTTTGCGGGATCTATGGGTTTCCTATACCATCATTTACTTTATATATATATTTTTAACGGATCCACTTTTTTTAAAAGTTTATTTCACTATCACATATGAAAAACCGGTCATCTGTTTTTCTCATACAGGAGCTTTCCATAAGAATAAATAGGATGACAACAAAATAATGTGATTAAATTCTAGCCAGATATTGTGAGGAAGGCTCAGCTTTCTTAAAAAGAAAGATTAGCAAGTGCAAGATGACTGTCAAAGACCTAGCAGCACCAAACCAAGACTCTCCTGGAGATAATCAGAAGTACTGACATATAATGGAAAAGCAGTGTCAGTCAATATTAATTAATGTCACAGCTACGTAACATTTAGAGTCACTTCAGGTGCCACGTAAAATATGGTAAACATCATTTTACATCATACAATTGTTTTACCCCTAAATTCCTTGAAGGAAAAGTTTAAACTCCTTATGCTGTTAGCATGACATTTCCTTCATGCTTTGAGCCACGACACTCTAGTAAAAACGAAGTCGCTGTCCCCAAACACTCCAGGTTCTTTCAGACTTTGGGGCTCTGCACATGTTATTCCCTTTCCCTGGAAAATGGGATGTGTCTTGAGGATTGGCACTTTATATTTACTATTGTCTCCTGGGCCTACTTTAGAAACTGCCTAGAACAAAATAGGTGAGAAGGATGAGAAGAAAGGGGAGATGAGAAGGTTGATAAAGAAGATGGGAAGAAGAAAAGAGGAAGGAAGAAAGGAAGGCAGAAAGGGAGGGAGGGAAGGAAGGAAGGATGGAAGTCAGGAAAGAATTGGTGAACTTCTACTTATCCTACAAAACCCATCTTAAAAGTTCCTTCCCCTTTGAAGCTTTCCTGTATTCTTTAGCCACACCTAAGCATTACTTCCTCTGGGTTCCCACAGTATTATTTCCATATCTCTGTGAAGGCTTTAACATTCTGTGTTCTACTGAATGAATTCAGGTATCCTTCACTTAGACTTTGATCCTGACAAGGGCAGAGGGAATGTAATATTCACTTGTATTCCCAGTACCTAGCCCAGTGGCTCCCAACCTTGGCTGCATGTTGGAATCCTGTGGGGAGTTTAAAAAAATACTGATGCCTAGGTCTCACCTGCATGGACATGATTTTGATTTAATTGGTCTGGGGATGTCTGAGTATCAGGATTTTTAAAAACTCTCCAGATGGTTCCTTTGCAGCCAAGATTGTGAACCACCATCCTAACCCAAATCTGATTGGTAGGAGGAGCCCAATAAGTGATGAATAAACAAATGGATCAATCCTGCCATGAACACACCACAGTTCTGAACTAACATGACCATTTTCAGGGTTTCATGCTATGCTAATTCATTAATATATTCATTAACTATTAATTAAGCAATAATATGGTCCCAGGTGTTATGCTAGGCCAAGCTGCTGGAGAGGGAAATGTGAATAAGACTCCTACTTCCCTCCCTCATTTCCAACATGCCTTAGGGAAAGCTGGGGCCATGTCCTAGTTCACCCAGGAACTTTCTGTCCTGCTGGTTAAGTGGCCAGTTCTAACAGAAGTCATTTCCCTAGTGACTGACAGCAAACTTTACTTCTGGCTGCTTCCTCTGCAAATGCTATCTCAGGACAGACTCTATTCACTTGCAGAGGGACGAAGTTCCAACAGGGTGTGAGCAAGTCAAGAAGTAGTCTTCTATAGAGTCAATGCAATCCCTATTAAAATACCATCATAATTTTTCACAGATATAGAAAAAATAGTTTTATACTTCATATGGAACCAGAGAAGACCCCATATAGCAAAATCAATCCTACCAATAAAAACAAAATAGGAGGTATCAATTTACCAGATTTCAAACTATACTACAAGTCTAGAGTAATTAAAACAGCCTGGTATTAGCACAAGAACAGGGACATTGACCAGTGGAACAGAACAGAGAACCTAGATATAAAACCATCCTCATATAGCCAACTAATCTTCGACAAAGCAGACAAAAACATACACTGGGGAAAAGAATCCTTATTCAATAAATAGTGCTGGGAAAACTGGATAGCCACATGTAGAAGACTGAAACAGGACCCTCACCTTTCACCTCTCACAAAAATCAACTCACGTTGGGTAACAGACTTGAACATTAGGTGTGTAACTATTAGAATTCTAGAGGAAAATGTTGGAAATACTCTTCTAGACATTGGCCTAGGCAAAGAATTCATGAAGAAGACCCCAAAGGCAATCACAGCAGCAACAAAAATAAATAATGGGACCTGATCAAATTAAAAAGCTTCTGCACAGCCAAAGAAACTGTCAAGAGAGCAAATAGACAATCCACAGAATAGGAGAAAATTTTCCCAAGCTACATATCCAATAAAGGGCTGATAACTAGAATCAGCAAGAAAAAATCAAACAACCCTATCAAAAAGTGGGCAAAGGACATGAACAGAAATTTTTCAAAAGAAGACAGAATAATGGCCAACAAACACGTGAAAAATGCTCAATATCTCTAATCATCAGGAAAATGCAAATCAAAACTACAATGAGATATCACTTATCTCCAGTAAGAATGGCCTCTATCAACGAGTCCCCAAACAATAAATGTTGGCGTGGATGCGGAGAGATAGGAACACTCCTACACTGCTGGTGGGACTGCAAACTGGTTCAGTCTCTATGGAAAGCAATATGGAGATACCCTAAAGCGATGCAAGTAGATCTACTATTTGATCCAGCAATTCCACTACTGGGCATCTACCCCAAAGATCAAATGACACTCTAAAAATGGGACAACTGCACTCTAATGTTTATAGCAGCACAGTTCACAGTCTCAAAGTTGTGAAACAACCCAGGTGCCCATCAATACATGAGTGGATTAATAAAATGTGGTATATGTATACCATGGAGTAGTATTTAGCTTTAAGAAACAGTGGTGATATAGCACCTCTTGTATTTTCCTGGATAGAGCTGAAAACCATTCTACTAAGTGAAGTATCTCAAGAATGGAAAAACAAGCACCACATGTACTCACCAGCAAATTGGTATTAACAGATCAACACCTAAGTGTACATATAGGAGTAACATTTATCGGGTGTCGGGCAGGTGGGAGGGTGGAGGAGGGGATGGGTATACACAAACATAATGAGTGAGATGTGCAAGGTTTGGGGGATGGTCACGCTTGAAGCTCTGACTCGAGGGGGAGGGGGGCATGGGCAATATACATAACCTTAATATTTGTACCCCCATAATATGCTGAAATTAAAAAAAATGGAGAAAAAATATATGAAAGAATGTGAATAGGTTATATGCAAATACTATGCCATTTTAAATAAAGGACTTAAGCATCCACAAAGCTGGTATCCTCGGGGGTCCTGGAAATAAGCCTCCATGGATATCAGGGGATGACGATATATATTCAAAAATACATAAATCCTAAATATATTGAAAAACATATATTCAAATATATATACTCAAATATGTATTCTAATATAAATATTTATATATTCAAATAGTATATATAATAAATATATGTATATATTCACCTTTATAAAAAAAATAGCAAGTGGTCATGTCTAGAACTCTCCTTGCACTGCAGAAGTAAAAGGTGAGTCTCTCAGGTGACAGACCAAAGTCCTGTGCTGCTCAAACAGGCTACCTCCTAGGTATGTGTTTACACAAAGAAAATCTAAGGTCCCGGCATGTGATTACGATCTTAATCGCCCCACAGGTAAGGGGAATTTCTTTCTTGGTGCTGCTATCTCATCTCAGACCTGTTTCAAAACTCTGTACTGCCAATTACTGAAGAGCAGAGATAATGACCATCTTGTGCCACCACTGCTCTGGCTCAGATGCTGACAACGTCTCCTCTCAACTGCTATAACAGCTTCCTAACTGGTCTTCCTGCTCCTGGTCTCAGCCCCTTCCACACAAAAGCCAGATGATCTTTCCAAAACCACAGTCCAATTCCCCTACTCAAAACTCTTCCATGGCTTGCCACTGTCATGGGGATATGTGGAAACCCCACTCTGTGAAATACAGCATAACCCAAATAAAGCTGGGCTGTCTTGTGTCCGGTCTACTCATGGTATTACATTTCAAAGAAATTCAAGTCCAATATCTGGAAAAAGAAAAGAGGCAAAAACATCCTAAAGAACTTCTTTGCCCATCACTTCACCATGTCACCTACTGTATCTGCTGCTCACCATCAAATCTCCCTTTCTTCGCTTCCCCAAAACTTCAGCTTGCTTTGGTTCTCCCTTTATTTCCTCTTTCTTTCTCTCGCCTACTCTCCCATCTTTCCGATCTGTTGCAGGGCACCAGGACATTTCTTTCTAGCTCTCCCAGTGTCTTCCTTCTTTATTCATTACTCCAATCAGCCCAACGAAGCCCAGGAGACAAGCAGTGAAACAGAATCTACTCTGGAAACTCAGGGCCAGGGTGTGACTAGGTTTGGGTTAATACCCTGGACCCTTCCACACAAGGGCTTTTGGTCCCAGCTTCCTGTGCAGGCTCATCTCTGGCACTCCACTCTCCCCTCACGCCCCAGTACCTGGGCAAACGCTGCTCTCTCTGCGGCAGACGCCTGCTCCCTTCCTCTCAGCCTGACTAGACAGTCAAGTGATTCTTTACAACCCAGTTCTGATGTCACTTCCTTGACGGCCTCCCTCAAGCCCACCAGACAGGGTTAATTGGCTTCCTCCTCTAGGGTTTTTCTGAACTTTGTACAGATCTCCATTATAACCCTCATTGAGCCACTGTAATTCCTTAATTGCTGATCAGACTGGACTGTGGTGTCACATTTCGGTCTGAGTCATCTCTGTGTGCTCAGAACCGAGACCTGGGGAGGTGCTCCACCCACAGTCACTGACTGCTCCGGAGAAGCATTTCCCGGTCCTCTGCTCCCGCGGGGCTACCTGGGAGCGCGCGACCGCCGGCCCTCTCCTGGCCAGGCCTGCACAGCCCCCTTGCCTGGCCAGCCCTCCAGGGAGCTGTCTGGGCCTCCCTCTGACCACAGCCAGGCCTGGTTCTCACACAGCCAACAATAGGAGGAGGTAAAAGCAGCCAAGCAATTAGGCAGGCAAAGGAAATGAGGCATCCTGATTTGAAAGGAAGAAGTAAAACTACCTACTTGTAAATGACATTGTCTTGTATATAGAAAATCCTAAGGAATCTACAAGGAAATTATTAGAACGAATACATAAGTACCAGGGGCCCAAGTCCTCAGTTTGGCCTCGCAGGGCCCTGTGTCCCCGGCTCTGCTCCCCGGTTCCAAGGACATTTCCCAGCGCCCCTTCTTCCGCGGGCTGTGAGCACCCTGCTCCACGCTGCCCGCCCCCACGCAGCACTGGGCAGAGCTCTGTCTGGAACGCCTCCCTCTCACCTGCACCCCGTCTCTGAAGTCCAGAAAGAAGAGGCACATGTATCGAGGCTAAGAGGTGGGCCTGCCTTTGCTTATTCAATCCCAACAATAACCCTCGGACCGGGAACTATTACTATCGGCCTCATGTTTCAGACCAGGCTCTCGGAGCCCACCTCCCTTGTCCAAGCGCACCGGTCATGCGGCCCCCTGGGCCTGCCTGACTCCAGCATCCACGTTCGGAACCTAGAAGTCGGAAAGACAGGCGAGGCCCAGTCCCAATGCCACCTTCTCTGGCTGGCTGTGGCTCTTCTCTCCCCACCCGGACTCCCAGGCTGATAAGTTATCAGTGCCTCCTTACGTGTAGTGCTGACTCTATGGCTATCATTCACGTAGAGCTTTTCTCTCCTGTTTGGCTGGAAGATCCTTGGGAGCAGGAACCGCATCTTAATTAGCTTTGTAGCCTCCTGTGCTAGCCAGGTTTGGCACACAGGTACGCATGCTGCAGGGCTTGGAGGGACGATACATGCACAGGAGAGATGGCGTCACTTACAGCTGGGGTGTCAGGAGGTGGCTGGAATGTATTGTGGGTAGGGGAAGGCTGTCCCCTTCCTTGCCGACAGTGCCCCTCGTGCCCCACCAAGGCTGCAGAGGAGCCATCCTGGAGAGCAGGGCCCGCTCCTCACGGCACAGACTCGCGCGCTCATCTTTGTTCACTGTGGGTCTGGCCCATTGTGGTGCTTGGTAAATATCTGTTTAATGAATTTCCCATGTGACTTTGAACCGTTTATATCAGCTTCCCTGGGCCTCCTCTGTTCAACAAGTGGGTTGCTCTGCATCAGATTTTTCAAACATTTTCCCCCCTTTTCTTGGTAGTGCAGCTACTGGTTCATGCAAACATTATGTAAAACAGGTAAAAGCAGCTTGCTGTGTTGGAGTGGGGGCGGGGCACCCAGACCCCATCTGCTTGGCTCTTCCCTTCTTCTTTAAAGGCCCAGACTCCCCAGAGGCCCTCACAGCAGTTTGATAACAACCAAGCTGGAGAAACTCTAAAAGTCCTCAAAAATTCAGAGACCTCTGCAAGGAACATTTGCATTTTAAAAGAGTGGCTCTGAAAAGGGAAAATCCTTTCTGACACATTTGGACAACCATTACTGAATGATGGATGTGAGGCGCCTGGAGGAGAAGGTGGAGGGAACAGGGCTGTCTCAGGATGGAGGGCGGAGGTTTCCCAGCGCCCACAAACCACACTGGATAGAATGGCCTACTTGTTCTGCCTTAGCTTCTGTGTAAGTGGGCCCTGGCCACACAGTATGTCAGCAGTCAGCAACTCAGACCACTGTCCTTGCCTGTCAGCCTGCCATCTCCTTCCTAAATGGGTACCTGCTTCAATCCTACTTTTCTCCACCAATTTTTCTAGAACTTACTAAAACCTCCACTGTCTCTAAGCAATTTAAATAGTGCTGTGAACTCATTGGGGGAAGCTGAACAAATGGATGAGTGATAGGCAAACAGCCCTGGGTTTCAGTATTTGAGTTAAAATTCCACACAGCACCTGGGATATATAGTCACACAGGAACTATTTAGTTTCTTAGGAAAACGATCACAGAGTCTAGGAAATGGAAAAATAATCATAGTTTTCATAAATTGTTCCCAAGAGAACCTTCCCAATGCAGGGAAGTTACAGCTGTGAATATACAGCTCGTTCTGGGCCCTTGTCCTAGCCCAGCCCTAGTTGCTCCCACCCTGTCCCCTGCCTCCTGCTACCTTGCTATTTACTACACAGGTCCTGAGCCCAGGGTGTACGTGTTCAAGAGAGCTGTTAACTGACTGTTAGTACCTAGTAGAGATTCTCCCCCTGCATAATCAGAACAACCATCCGATAATAGGAATAAAGGATTAGCGGACAACTGTAAAGAGAAACTGACATACCCATGTTCATAGCAGCGTTATTCACAGTAACCAGAAGATGGAAGTAAGCCAAGTGCCTATCACCAGATGGATGAATAAACGAAATGTGGTTTATATGTATGATGGAATATTATTCAGTCTTAAAAAGGGAAGGGAATTCTGACACATGCTGCAACATGGATGAACCTTAAGGACATTATGCTGAGGGAAATAAGCCAGTCAGAGAAAGGCAACTACGGCATGATTCCACTTCTACGAGGACGGTAGAGCAGTCAAATTTATAGAGACAGAAAGTAAATGGTGGTTGTCAGGGGCTGAGGGGAGGGGGAATGGAGAGTTAATGTTTAATGGGTATAGAAGTTCTGTTTTGGCAGATAAAAGTTCTAGAGATGGATAATGATGATGGTTGCATGGTTGTGAACATATTTAATGCCACCAAACTGCATATGAACCAGTTAAAATGGTAAGTGTTATGTTATAGATATTTTACTGCAATTAAACATAAATAAATACATGAGAAACTAAGCAGCTTCTTAAAGCATTTTGATGGGGTCTCACATTAAAGGCTTTGTCATTTAAGGGGATCTTAAGAAGAAATCTTCCTAGGAATTCAGGGTAGACTGAATCTTATAGTAGAGGCCAGTGCATTGACTAAATTGTTAGACATTAAATTTACTTATAAACTCACATTCCCATGTCCAGATACTCCAGGGGCAGTGACTCCAGACCCTCCACCTAACTTGATTTCTCCTTCTCATTTCAGTTAAGGAATCAGGGACTGATCTCTCTTATGCTCCTGGGGAAGCAGTGTTCTGAATGAAACCCATCTATAAAAAGTCAATCTCTTTTTTTAAATCAATCAGAGCCATCTTAAAACATGAAATGCGGCAAAATAATGTGTATGGTATGATTCTACTATATAAAATAGAGAAATGCAGAGAAAAAAGTGAATCCTGGAGGTTGCTATAATTAACCTCAACTTGTCCATGAGTTCGGCTTGATTAGGACGGCAAACAAGGTGTACAAGAGGCAGCCCAGGAACAAAGGTAAAAACAGCATGATTTTCCCTGCACGGGATGACAGAAACCAATTCACTGTCTCAGCTGTGTGTCTGGGGAGTATTTTCACCTGCAATCGCACACCTCCTCCAGCCTGCTGCCCCCAGGAGTGACTGCAGCTGGCAAGTACCGCAGATTTGTTCCTCCCATCCCCACGAGCAAGTTACCCAACCTCAGCACTATCACCCGTACAAGGGCCAGGGATTACAAGGAAAATCAGAAGGTATCTGACTTCAGAGAGAAACGACTTTACCAACACCACACAGCAAGTCAGGGCTGGAGTTGGAAATGGCACTGAGGGACCAAACAACTAACATTTATAGCACTTACTCTGGGCCAGGCGTGGCGCTTGGGGATTTATATGCATTGTCCTGCCATAATGCTAGGAGGTAATTACTCTTATAATTACTTTTCCAGATAATGAAACTGAGGTGTAGAGAGGTTAAGTAATTTGCTGAAGGTCACATAGCTGACAAAAGGCAGAATCTAGATTTTTACCCAGGTCTTTGTGACTCCTCTATCTGCTTGTATCCAATGCTTCTTCCCTTCCTTTTTCCAAAGTTTTTTTTTTTTTTTTTTTTTTTTGGTAAAAACAAAACATAAATACAGAAATCCACACAAACCTAGCATATGAATTAATGGATTATTATAAGACAAACACCTGGAAAGAGAACTTTGCCACACACCCCTGAAGGCGCTTCCATGTGTCCCATCCCACCGTGGCCCCCACAAGAAACCCCTCTCCTGACTTCAAAGGTATCATGCCTGTGTCTTTTACAATCATGTTACTACCCAAATGTGTATCTCTAGACAATGCATTCTTGCCCGTTTGAAAAATCTGATATGTCTTTTAAAATTTGTGGGTTCCTCCTCCATCCCTTTTATTTCCTTCTACTTTTTCCATTGGAAGAAGCTGGGAGTTCGACTGCAGTGATCCCGCGGTCTGATGTTGCTAGCTGCACCTCGAGCTTCAGCTCTGCCGTCCTCCCTGCGTCCTGCGCACTGACAGCCAGACCAGAGGCAGCTCACACGCAGGAGCAGCCCTTTGGCAAGGCTGCAGGTCGGGGTGGCTTCCCTAGGAGGCGCATAATGTCTGGATATCTCATTATTTTTATCCTTTCTTTTTTCTTTCTTTGTTTTATTTTTCTAAGCCTCTATAGCCACATGATGGTTATCTCGTTTTTTGATGATCTTAGCAGCTGTTGATGCTTAATGTCTATATCCATTCCTCTATTCTTTAAAAATTAAAAAAAAAATGTTTTTCTAACTATGGTAAAATACACATAACATAGAATTTGCCATCCTAACCATTTTTAATGGTTCAGTAGTGTTAAATATATTCATATTGCTTTGCAACTGATCTCCAGAACTCTCTTTATCTTGCAAAACTGAAACTCTGTATCTATTTAACAACTCCCCATTTTCCCCTCCCCAACCCCTAGCACCCACCATCCTATTTCCTGTCTCCACAAATTTGACTACTCCAGGGACCTCATGTAAGTGGAATCATACACTATTTGCCCTTGTGTGACTGGCTGATTTCTCTTAGCATAAGCATAAGCATCAAGTTTCATCTATGTGGTGGCATATGACAGGATTTCTTTCTTTTTTAAATTTTTAATTATTATGGGTACATAATGGTATATACCTTTGGATCTCTTTCCTTTTAAAGTCTGAGTGATACTTTATTCTATGAATATGCTACATTTTGCTTATCCTTTCATCCATTGATGGATACTTGGGTTGCTTCTACCCTTTGGCTATTGAGAATAATGCTGCTATAAACGTGGGTGTATAAATATATCTTTTAGATCAGCAGTCCCCAACCTTTTTGGCACCAGGAACTGGTTTCATGGAAGACAATTTTTCCATGGATGGGCATGGTGGGATGGTTTGGGATGATTCCAGCACATCACATTTACTGTGCAGTCAAGCCTCTCTGCTAGTGACGATCTGCATTTGCAGCCGCTCCCAGCACTAGCATCACCACTTCAGCTCCCCTCAGACCACGAGGCATTTGATTCTCATGAGGAACGTGCAACCTAGATCCCGTGCAATCTAGCTCGCACACGCGCTGTTTACAGTAGGGTTCATGCTCCTATGAGAAAGTAATGCTGCTACTGATCTGACAGGAGATGGAGCTCAGGTGGTGATGCTGACAGGGAAAAACCATGGGGCGCCAGACGCGGCTGGCCACCTCCCCGCCACTGCTGCGCTCACTCCTGTTGTTCACCCCACTCAGTGCCCAGCCGGCTGCTCCAGTCCGGCTGCACTGGCTGCGTCATCTTGATTGGATAGTTTTTGAATCCCACTGTTGCTGATTGGATGTTAAAGCTTGTTGCTGATTGGATGCTTAAGCTTGTTGCTGACTGGACGCTTTTTGAGTCCTACCAACAGTATAAAAATAGGAGAACAAGGAGAGGGCAGGTCACAGGTCACAAGTTGGTGGCATGCTGAGCCTGCTGGCGTAATGAAGGCTGTTCTCCGACTCTCCATGTGCCCGTGGGTTCTTTCCTGGTCAAGCGCTGCACACGCTGGCTGTAACACTGGCTGGAACCATGCGGGCGCTGGGGAGCAGCTGTAAATGCAGATGAAGCTTCGCCCGCTTCCCTCCTGCTCGCCTCCTGCTGTGCGGCCCAGCTCCTAACTGGCCATGGACTGGTATCGGTCTGTGGCCTGGGGTTTGGGGACCACAATTCTAGATCCTGCTTTCAATTCTTTCAGCTATGCACTCAGAAGTGGACTTGCTGGATCATATGACAATTCCTTGTTTAATTTTTTGAGGAGCCACCATACCGGTTTCCCCAGTGGCTGTACCCTTTTATATTCCCATCCGCATTCCCTTTTAATGCTCATCTCCACCCCTCACCACCCAGGGGGTATTCAGCTGCCTGCATTGGGATCTGAAAGGCAATGTTCCCCAAGATAGCCCCAAACAGAGAACTACATAAAGTCCAACAATAGGTGATTCATTGAATGGTAGATCCATTTCACGGAATCTCATGTAGCCATTTAAAATATTGTTGTGAAAGAGTATTTGATGACATGAAAAGATGTCTTTAATATTTGTTCAAGTTTTAAAAAGAAAGAGGCTACGAAACAGGATATGTAGGGTGAATCCATAATTTTATAAAACACAGTCACCCAGGTCTAGTTTTTACAACTTTTCTTCCCAACCATTGAGTTGTGCAATAACTAAGAATCATCGTAGTCATTAGTTGTTTCCAAACTTGTTTATTCTAGTTGTATTATATATGATATGCATGAATTACATACAAAACAAGAAGGTGAAATATGAGTGCAAAAAAAGTATGGTTTCTAGTAGAACAACGTAGAATACTGGGAGAAGATACATTCATTAAACAAGTGTCAAGTTAGGGGTGGATGAGACAACTGTAAAACTGTGGGGATATCACCTCTTGTAAAGGATCTATCTCTCTGAATTTTCACCCTGGAGCATCAATTCTTGTCACCTTTATTGTCCTAAATTTTCACAGCTCTCCATGATGCGTTATCAGTCACACTACACTCACTAACTGTGTAGGGTTAAGAAACTATTTCTATTCTGTTGCAAACCCTCAGGTCAGCATACTGTACACAGAGCTCATTTCTGCAGTGGCAAATATGTGGCATTTGTCCTACCATTCTCCCCTCCTAAACCCATGGCAGATATCACTGATCCATCACCAGACTCCTTCCCACTAAATCCACACTGTAATCTCAGAAACCTTCCTGGGTAGCAACAACAAATCAACCAGAGCTGACATGTGACATGAAACTCATGCTGCCTCCCCCAACTTCTTATGTTACAGAACATTTTTTAAAAAAATAAGGTAGAAAATTAAACATATACAAAGAGACTAAAGTCCTGGCCACTGGGCCCCTGGCCAGAGTCTACTATTTTGTACACAGTAAATGTTCAGTGTTCATTGCATGAATGAATGACAAATGCATGGTCTCTTGCTTTCCAAAGCTAATGATTCAGCCTTTCTCCCTCACACCACCCTTCTTAGTTTCCCCTATACCTGTGCTCTGAATTTCCTCCCAGTCTACAAGACAGCAGAATCCCACAGTGCCCAGGAAGCCCACCATTACCAATTGGATTTTTGGGATGTGATTCAGGAGCACATAACCCTGCGATTCAGGGTTATTTGCAGGTAATCTGAATATTAGAATAACGAACACCTAATAACTTCTGCCTACTTCAAGGAGGGTTGTGACAAGCCAAAAAATGCTGCCAAGGGAGCTGCATTACTAACTGAGAAAACTCTGCCCCAAGACAGGGCTGTGAATCAGACCTCCTTCTTGTTCCATTGTTCTACAGCCTGTTGGAAAACACTGGTTAGCCTCTCCTTTTCCAGAAAGGAAAAAAAATGCGTCCATCTCCTTATTCTGCTTTCCCTCCCCCCTCATGTTTTGAAGTCCCTGGAGCTCAGGAAGCATACGTGACCTGCCCAGAACTTTCTCCCTTGTGCCTTTTTGCCGATGCTGCTCCATCTTCTGTACCATCACCCCACACCAGCCCCTACTCGCTGGGACCCTGCCAAACCCAGAAGCCCAGCTCCAAGGCCACCCCTGCCAAGAAGCCTTCTCTCATTCCAACCACTTGGGCAGGACCTGTGCCATCTCTCAATGTGACAGTCCTTTGCAAATCTCTTTCCTTTTCTTTAGCACATTCTGTCTTATTTTTCTGGTCTAAATAATACAGTCTAAGGGCAGCCACCATTTACTGAGAACTTTGAGTGTGCTGTCACTACACAAAGGACTCACATGATGTCACAGTGCCAAAATCTCCAAAAGTCATGCTAGAACTTAAATGCCAAGGTGATGTATAAAAAGGAGGGGCCTTTGGGAGGTGATTAAGCCATGAGGGCTCCGCTCTCACGAATGGGAAGTGGGATTCATGCCCTCATCCAAGAAGCTTCAGAGAGCTGCCTGGCCCTTCCCTTTTCCCACCGTGTGAGGACACTCGCATGGCTCCGTCTATGAGGAATGAGCCCTCACCAGACTCTGGCACCTTGAACTTGGACTTTCCAGACTTTAGATTGTGAGAAAACAAATTTCTGTTCTTTATGAATGATCCGGTTTCAGGTATTTTGTTATAGTAGCACACACAGACTCAGACACAGGTATTATCTCATTTATCTTACAAGCCTCTAGAACCATATCCATTTCATAGATGCATAAATTAGGGCTCAGAGGTGCCATGGAGCCCAAAGCCACACAGCTAGTAAGAAACAGGGCCAGAGATTCATTCATTCTTCAATCACTATTTATTTATGTATTTATTAAAGTCCTACGCTGTGCTAGCCATATTCTAGATGCTGGGGGAATAGCAGCAAACCAGTCGAAGTTCCCATCCACAAGAAGCTATCGTTCTAGTGGGGAGAGACAGATCATAAAGAAAAATATGAGGAGACAACACTATGTCAGGCGGTGGTTCATGCTATGAGGAAACAAAGAGCTAGTGCTGGCTGCAGCAGGCATGCTGTGTTCCCCAGTGAAGCTGTGGTCCCCAGTCGCCAGGCCCACAGACAAGTGCCAGTCCACCGCCTGTTAGGGACCAGGCTGCAGAGCTCTGTCGCTCACCCCTGCCCTGCCCTGCCCCTGCCCATGGAAAAATTGTTTCCCATGAAACTTAGGAACCAGGGGCTGCACAGCAGGACGCAGCAGCGGGCAAGCGTGGGAAGGCTTCACCTGTACTTACAGCTGCTCCACCCCCATCGCTCACATCACTGCCTGAGTCGTGCGCAGCCCCTCTCCCCCACATCCGTGGAAATATTGTCTTCCATGAAACTGGTCCCTGGTGCCAAAAAGGTTGGGGACCACTTTTATAAAGGGTGGTCAAGGTGATGTGGTGACATTTGAGCAGAGATCTAAAGGAAGTAAGGAGATGAGTCATGCAGAGATCTGTGAGAAAGGGCATCACAAGAAAAGGGAACAGCCTGTGCAAAGGTCCTGGGGTGGGCAAGCCATTGACATGTTAGATAAGCAGCAAGGAGATTAGTGTGGCTGGAGCTGAGTGTGTTCAGGTGAGATGAAGTTAGATGACAGGAGTGAGCTCATGCAGGGCCTTGCAGACATGGCAGAGACTTTGTTTCTGACTTTGAGCAAGACAGGGAGCCACTGGAGGATGACTCCCAGAACCCGTGTTCTTAATTGCTCTGCTATACTGCTGATTGATTCCATGAATGAATGTCTGAAGGGACTTGGGGACTTTTTCTCATTAAAACCAACAGAATGGGGGCCAAACAGTCTGAAAACAACACAAGAGAGGGCAAGTTCTGGTCTAATAAGGATGCTAATTATTAAGGGGAGAAATGACTACCCCTTGGTTGTCAGGACAGGACTGGTGGGGTTCTGTGGGGGCTTCAGTGAGTCCTCTAACAGGATTTGCAAAGAGTAAATCACTAAGGCCTGAACCTGGATATGTCTCATTGCTTCCATGGAAAACATCCTTTGCTAACAAGCGGCACTGAGAAAAAGGCACATCTGCAGTGGTTCACCAGAGAGAAATGAAAATTATGTCTAGGCTGGAGAAGAATCCATTTGAAAGTGACACATTTGCCTCCAGAATATATATATGCCTTTTCTTTTCACTTCTCATTTGAAGTAAGGCAGAGCCTTCTCACACACACTGCCTCACAGCACGACAGAAACCAACTTCTGAAATTCCTGCCTTTATTCTTTGCAATTCCCTCTGCACGGCAGAGACACAAATCCGGAGATGTGGCTTGCCCCCGCAACCTAACAATGAAGTGCCGTCTGATGGCAGCACAGCAAGCCCTGCCCTGGCGTTCCCAGGACAATCCCAATGGCAAATGTTCTTCTGATAGCTACCCTCCCCCCAACCAACCAGCTGTCTCATACTTTGGAGTGTATAGAATCACGTGGGGAGCTCGTTAAAATGCAGATTCCAGGAAATCTGATTCAGGGAGGTCTGGGATAAAGCCCAGAAGCTGCTTTCCTAATAAGGCATCCCAGATGATTCGGATGTAGGCTGAGAACCCACCCCCAAGCATAGGAACAGCCCGCATTGCCTGATCTTTCTGTACCTATGTGTGCAGAATGAAGTGGCCCCAAATCCCTGCTCTGACCACTAAGGCACGTGTGAGTCCCTGGCAGGGGTGGGAGTGCTACTGGGCAAATCAGAGTGGAGGAGAATGTTGAAGTGCCAGTTCTTGCCATTGCCCACCCTGACTTGAGCTGCCAGGCTCTGCCCAGGGCTTGCTCTCTGGGTCATAGCCAGGAAGGCCCAGGTGCCAGGGTTCGGAGCTGCCCTGGAGACAGCCGTAGCCGGAGAGGCAGCCAGACCTTGCCCAAGGCTCTGATGATGAAGTACAACAAAAACGCTGAATTGTGATTATGAAACACTGTTTCATTTCTTAATTTGTTTCATTTACATGTTGACAGTTGGTACTCCCTTAGCAGTTGGAGACAAAAGAACACAGCATCTATTATTATTATTATCCATTGGAACAGGGAGCCATCAGACTCCTGGTGCCTGTTCACATCCTTTCCTCGGCAATTACAAAGCTGGTCTGAGGGGCCTGGTAGCTGCTTGCTTTGGGCACCAAAATTGCTAATTAGAAAGCTCCCATGGTGCCCTCCCCTCTACTCAGATGCCACCTCCCTCACCCATTCAGTCTAAACGGTTCTCCTCTCCAAGCCTCCTCGCTTGTTATTTCTAACCTCTTAGCCTGCTTTAGTTTTCTTCATAGCACCACCACTACTTGAATTATGAACGACTTATTTGCTTGTACTTCATTGTCTGTCTCAGTCCCTCTAGTAGGTAAGTTTTTTAGGCGTTGTGATCTTGTCTGGTTTGACACTGTGTTCTGATGCTTTGCATGGAATAGACACTCAACTGAGAGTTGCTGAATGAATGAATGAATGAATGACGTTACACTCTGAGGGTCCTGGAGCCATCTCTAACTCCATGGTGCTCTACTCACTGGATCCAGGGGTCTTTGGGGACTAAACGGATATACGAAAAATAACAAAAGCTGCTTTTATTTAGTGCTTACTATATATTGGGTGTATACACTATCTAATTTTGTCTTCAAGGTGGTTTTGCAAGGTAGGGATTGTTAACCCCATTTAAGAGATGGGAAAACCAAAGACAAAGTCACACAGTAAGGGACAGAGTCATCTAACACTAAGGTCTTCACTCTGTCTCATAACAACCAGACTTGATGCTACCTACTCTGTGCTGGCATTGAGAAGGATCCAGAGGCAAGCAAGACAAGGCCCTGCCCGCAGAAGTTCAGGCCTATCTGGGCAGTGTAGCAGCGCGAGGACGAGCAAGGCATTGGAGGTAGCCTCAAAGTCTGAGCTTCACCCCTTACTAGCTGAGCCTCAGTTCCCTACTCTGTAAAATGCAGTAATAATTCTTACCTTATAGGGATGTTGTAATAATTTAGTGAGACAATACATAGAGAGTGTTACCTGACACAGAGCCTGGCACATAGTAAACAATAAACAACTGGGCTTATTGGCTATGATGAGAGAAATGAGATACATCTAAAACAATAATCCAGCCCACTGGTTCTCAGACGTGTCCTCATGGCAGATGTTATGGACTGAATGTTTATATTCCCCCAAAATTCCTATGTTGGAGCCCTAACTCTCAGTGTGATGATATTACGAGGTGAAGCCTCCAGGAGGTAATTAAGTTTAGATGAGGTCATAGGGTAGGGCCCACCATGATGATATTAGTGCCCTTATAAGAAATGGAAAAAAGAAAGCAGAACTTCTTCTCTGTGTTATATGAGGACACAGCAGGAAGGCAGTCAGGGGCAAGCCAGAAGAGGCTCCTCATCAGAACTTGACCATGGCAGCACCCTGATCTCAAGTTGCCAACCTCCAAAACTGTGAGAATTAAATGTCTGTTGTTTATATCACCCAGTTGATGATATTTTGTTATGGCAGCTCGAACTAAGACAGTAAAAATTCTGGAAGTCACAGGGCTACTGGTCAAACATTGTGAACTACTAATACATTTAATTCCTTCATACGAACCAGAAGCAGTTTTATTATCAAACCCAATAAAATGTAAAAAGAAAAACAATTTTATTACCAAACCAAATGAATCTGTTGGCAATTAAAAAATTACTATTAAACCAATTATTTCCAAATCTCTGTGTTAATAAGTATTTCCTTCTTGGGCTGTTTAGATTTTAGCATGTACAAGAGCGATACAGAGCGGTGAGGGTGAAGGAAGCTGGCAGCTCACAGCACGGGGATGTAAGTCACCGCTCTCTGCGGGGCAGTTTAGTCAAAATCTTTAAAATGTGGCCACATCCCTTGGCTCAGTAATTTTATTTCTGAGAATCTTTCATCCCACAGAGTATAAAAAGATGTTCACCACAGCGTTGTTTTTATTATTGCAAAACTGGAAACAATATACACAACAGTCATTCTGGGATTGGCTAAATATTGGCACATCAGAACATGGGGATGGTATCAGCTCTAAATAATGATGTGGCTTTTCTATTGACGTGAGAAGGTGTCCACGGTAGTTTGTCAAATTAAGAAGGTTACAAAACAGTATGTAACCATATTTCTGTGAAAATCGTATGAGCATGTATGCTTGTAGAAAAGTCTATAAAAATGTGCCTTGAAATGTTCACAGTGGGTTTTATCTTGGTAGAAGGACTTCAAATGATTTTTTTTCAAACTTTTGATTTAACATATAGTATTGTGTTAGAATAAAGCTAAGCAAAAAAAAATTGAGTTGATCTAAAATTGATTTAAAGAAAAGTGTTAAGGAAATAATAGAACAGGTAGGAAAGAGATGTGACAGAATCGTGAAGGGGAGTGTGAAAGTTTGCAAACAGTTTTAAATTCTTCATCCTGCTCTGTGTACACTCCGCAGTGTGGAAAGACTGTTCTCACCTCTAAATGATCACAACTTGTCATGAGAAAACCTCTCCCTTTATCCATTGATCCAGTTTTGGTGATCCACAACCCTCACTCTTCCCAACAGATGTCAGGGTGTGGGCCACACAGGCCCTTGGAGTAGGCGGGCATGATCACGCCTCTTCTCTGGATCTTGCATTGGCTCCCTAGGTCCTCCAAAGTGGGGTGGGGGGAGCAGTTCATGTTGATTGAGGGTCATTATGCATAGAGACTGAGATAATGTTTCTTGTGCATTTTCTCACAGCCATCCTAGGAGGGCAGTCTTTTGATCATCCCCATTTTCCTGATAAAGAAACTAAGGCTCAGTCTTGTCCAAGTAAAGGGCCTTGTCCAAGGTCACACAGCAAGTAAGGGGAGGAGCTCACACTCTAATCCAGGTCTGTCTGATTCTAGAACCCACCACTCTGAACCTCTAGTAAGTTCCGCCTCAGCCTGGCCTTCAAGGCTCAGCATGGTCTGTGTTCTGTCTGCCTTCCTCTGCTCCTGCCTCCCATCAACCCCTATTCCCTAAACTCCAGCATACCCCAGTGTCTCACCCCTTCATGCCACTGCACCTGCCGTGTCCTCTCCTAGGAATGCCCTTTCCACTGCAGACCTCCAGAGTCTCCCACCCACCCTTCACCTCCCAGGACAATGTGCCCTTCTCATACTCCCCTCCCTCCTTGGCTCCTCCCTGGGGTGACAAAGGTCCTTCTCCAGGCTTCCTCCTCCACAGCCCTCCCACCCTGCTCTGTCGTCTTCCACCTTTCTGTCCCTTCTCACAGGTCGATGGACTCCTCAAGGGTGTAGATGGTGGTCTCTGTATCTCCTTTGACCCATGCACCAGGCACAGAGCCTGGCACCCCTCAGGTCCCTGGGAATTGCACAGCAGGTTGACTAGATGGCTTAAAAATGAGTGTGGGAGTCAGCCAGACATGGTTTGAGTTCCAGCTCTACCTCTTTCCAGCTGTGTGACCCTGGGCAAGTCACTCTACCTTTCTGAGCCTCAGTTTATACATCTGTAAGTTATTGTAAGGATGAAATTACATAATTATAGGCACTTGGCACAGTGAACATTTCACAAATTTTAGCTATAATAATAATAATTTCAATTAAGTAATTTACTCAGAAACAAAACTGGCCACTGAAGTAGAGGAGGAGTGAGGAAGTAGTTGGGTCAGGTGCTGAAAGGAAGTCCAGGCTGGCAGGCTAACTTTGGTATCCAGATGTGTGAACATAGACAACCAACACGTGGCCATTTGTGCCAAAGATCAGCTGCTGAGTATACCCCAGCCTCGCCAGACAGATCACAAGGACAGGGCATCAGGACCAGGGGAAGGTCCAGTTCCAAATGATGGACACCTAGGAGCAACAAAAGAAAATCTGTGAACCTGGTGTTTGGGGGTCAGATCTCCTGCCCATGCAAAAAGTCGGGTACTGGGAGAGCTTATGAAAATGCCCGCCGTTCACGTGCCAGGTGCGTGCTAAGTGTTTTATGTGCATTATTTCATTTCATCCTCACAACAGACTTCTCAGGTGATGACACCATCTCATTTCAGAGAGGAGAAAACTGAGGCCCAGAGAAGTTCAGAAACGTGCCCAAGGACACACAGCTCAAGAGTGGTGAAACCAGGATTTGAACCCAGAAAGTCTGGTTCCAGAGAACTGCTTCTGGGCCTCCTGCCCTATCTCCAGGGGCAGGGCAGGGCAGAGCCTGTAGGTAAGGGTCGTGGGGTCCAGAGCCGGGTGATCCCTACATGGGAGATCACATGATTCAAGCAGGTTTTGCACAACGTGTCCTAGCTGGGGCGTGCTGTCCTTCTCCAGCAGGAAGAATTTCCCCCTGGATGCCAGATGCAGCCGGATGGGTGGCAGCACACACATTCCCCATCTCCTCAGATCTACCTACAGGGAAGAGAAGCACCGATGAGAGTCCCATGTCACTGGCAAAATTGCCTCCAAGTTGCCTTCTTCGTTAACAGTACAAATTTGCATCTTAATTGGGCTTAATGGAATACAATTACTAGACCCCAAGTTTCTCTCTCTGATTTCAAGCAAGGATGCCACAGAGACAGGCCAGAAGCCAAACATGTGGGGCTGAGGGAGCCTGGCTGGGCTCTCCTTGCAGGAAATTCTCACTGGGAAAGGAGGGTCGCAGCGCTGCCCGGCAGGGACTGCCGCTATGTGTCCAGGGTCCTCAGTTGAGAGACTGGGCTTTGGCGTCTGGCAGGGGTGGCTGGCTGGCTTTGTCTGAAACTCTCGGTGTGACCAACCCTCTCTAAACCTGTTTTCTCCCGTGTAAAATGGGGATGTGATACATCTACTACTGGGTAGCTGCAGGAATCAGATGATGGCATGTGTGATAGCCCCTGGCACAGCACATAGCACATAGTTTGTTCTCTTTCTCCACGCCCTCCCTTTGAGCATTCAAGGCCCACGTGGTCCTGCAGAGCTGATCTCGGCCCCCCCCTTCAAGGATTCAGGGAATGTCATTTTATTTCATTCTCTCCTCAATGCTCTGGCCATATACACCTCTGAGTCCTTGGGAGGCACTGAACTTTTTCCTGCTTCAACGACTTTGCAAGTGCTTCAAGTCCTTCTCCTTGAAACACCTGTTGCCTGTTTCTGCCTGGTTAATACCTATTCATCCTTCCAATCTCAGCTCAAATCGCACCTCCTCAGAAAGCCTTCTCTAGCCCCAGGGCCCCTCTCTCCCCTACTAGACATTCATTCAGCTTCATGAGTACGGGAACACTTTTATTGTGTTTTCTGTTGTATCTCCAGCTCCTGGCTCAGGGCTTATCTTATGGTAGGTCCTCAATTCACGTTTGTTTAATGGACGGATATGCACATCTCAGTGAGCCTCAGTAAATGTCAAAATGGGAATGATAATCTCACCCTCGTGATGTTGTGAAATGATTAAATGATTTTTGGCACATGGTAGGTATTCAAGGGATGATATCACCATTCTCCCATTACTTTTTTTTTTTTTTGAGACAGAGTCTCACTTTGTTGCCCAGGCTAGAGTGAGTGCCGTGGTGTCAGCCTAGCTCACAGCAACCTCAAACTCCTGGGCTCAAGCGATCCTCCTGCCTCAGCCTCCCGAGTAGCTGGGACCACAGGCATGTGCCACCATGCCCGGCTCATTTTTTCTATATATATCAGTTAGCTAATTAATTTCTTTTCTATTTATAGTAGAGACGGGGTCTCACTCTTGCTCAGGCTGGTTTCGAACTCCTGACCTCGAGCAATCTGCCCACCTTGGCTTCCTAGAGTGCTAGGATTACAGGCGTGAGCCACCGCGCCCAGCACTCCCATTACTTTTGATTAAGGAAGAGTTAGAAGCAGGAGTTCAGCTTGCTCAAAGGACAACTTGGGTCCCAGCTTATGCAATTCCACATTCGTGGATGGGAAGACTCAATACTGCCAAGATGTCAGTTTTTACCAACTTGATCTATAAATTTAATGCAACTCCAATCAAAATCTCAGCAAGTTATATTTTTAATATAAGCAAACTAATTTTAAATTTTACATGAAGAGCAAAAGACCCAGAATAGCCAACACAATATAGAAGGAGAAGAGCAAAGAAAGTTGGAAAACTGTCACTACCTGTCTTTAAGACTTACTATAAAGCTACAGTAATCAAGACAGTGTGGTATTGGTGAAAGATGAAATAAATAGATCTGTGGAACAGAATAGAGAATATAGAGGTAAGTCCACATAAATAAAGCTAACTGATCTTTGACAAAGGAGCAAAGTCAATACAATGGAGAAAAGACAGTCTTTTCAACAAACGGTGCTGGAACAACTGAATATCACATGCAATAAAGTGAATCTAGACACAGACCTTACTTCCTTCACATGAACTAACTCAAACCGGATCACCGGCCTAAGTGTAAAATGCAAAACTACGAAACTCTTAGAAGATAACATACGAGAAAACCTAGATGATCTTGGGTTTGACAATGACTTGGTAGATACAACACCAAAGGCAAGATCCTTGCAAGAAATCATTGATAAGCTGGACTTTGTTAAAGTAAATTTCTGCTCTATAAGAGACACTGTCAATAGAATTAGAAAGCAAGCCATAGACTGGGAGAAAATATTTGCAAAGACATATATGATAAAGGACAGTTATCCAAAATATGCAAAGAACTCCCAAAATTCAACAAGAAAACAATTGTATTAAAAAATGGGTCCAAGACCTTAACAGGCATCTCATCAAAGAAGATATACAGATATACAGATGATAAATAAGTATATGAAAAGATGCTCCACATCATATGTCATTAGGGAAGTACAAATTAAAATGACAATGAGATATGATACGCACCTATTAGAATGGCCAAATCCAGAACAAGGACGTGGAGCAACTGGAATTCTCGCTCATTGCTGGTGGGAATGATACAACCATTTCGGAAGACAGTTTGGCTATTTCTTGTAAAACTAAACATACTCTTTCCATACAATCCAACAATTATACTCCTTGGTATTTACCCAGGGAGTTGAAAACTATGTTCACATGAGGACCTGCACACTGACATTTATAGCGGTTTATCGTCAAAACTTGAAAGCTACCAAGACGTCTTTCAGCAGGTGAATGGATAAAGGAACTGAAGTGGATCTAGATAATTGAATATTATTCAACACTAAAAAGAGATGAGCCATCAAGCTATGAAAAGACAGGAAGGAACCACAAATGCATATTATTAATACTAAGTGAAAGAAACCAACAGAAAAGGCTACAGACTGTATGATGCCAACTGTGGTGACATTCTGCAAAAGGCAAGACGATGGAGACAGCAGAAAGATCAGTGGTTGCCAGGGGTTGGGAGGAGGGAGGATGAAACAGTGGAGCACAGAGGATGTTTAGGGCAGTGAAATAACCTGTATGATACTCTAATGATCTAAACCCATAGAACGTACAACAGCAAGAATGTACTCTAATGTAAACTACGGGCTCTGGGTGACAATGATGTGTCCATGGCAGTTCATCCATTGTAATAAATGTACCACTCTGGTGGGGATGTTGGCAACAAGGGAAGCTGTGACGTGTGGGGTAGGAGGTGCATGGGAACATCTGTATCTTCTGCACAATTTTGCTGTGAACATGAAACTGCTGTAAAAAAAATGAAGTCTTTATTGAAAAAAAGAAAAGCCAGCTTGGCTAAGGGATGGGGTGAGAGAGCCAGGAGGCCATCACCATGCAGGGTCAGGATGTTCAAGGCTGGAAGAAGCCTTAGAAATTATCTAGTTAAGTGGCTCCCAAACAAAGGCTCCTTTTAATATTTCTGTTTCTTTCTTTCTTTCTTTTTTAATAGTCTCCAGTGGTAGCTCCTTTTAATCTTTCCTGTCATGAAATAGTTTTATCCGGCACAAATTGGCATGCATTAGGAAGCACCCATTTTCCCCACCTTTGAATTCCCCCCGGGCGTCCTGTGCTGCCAGGTGGTTTCAGCGCAAAGGGAGGCTCCTCGCCCAGCCTCCCGGGCAGAGGGGAATGGTTTCCTTTAACTTCCCCCCAAGGCGAACAGGGGCCCAGCGAAGAGCCTCGGAGGGAGCAGGCAAAGGGGCAGGGTCTCTGCTTTTATCTTTCTGAGCCCACAGGCTTCCTGTGAGCAGCTGGCGGCAGGACAGGGCCCAGAGAGAAGAGCCATCTCCCGGACGTCACGTCTCCCTCAGGGGCGCAGCCCTGGAGACCCCTTGAGTTTGCAGACAGCCCTGCCCCACCCAGTCTGCGGGTGTGCCAATCGTCCGCCTGTCCTTGGACCCCATGTTTAGCCTTAGGCCCTTCTGAACCTCTGCAGTGGCTCCCTGGCCTGATCCGCGCGCGCTCTGAGGAGCACACCCCAGAGTGTCCAGGACACAAGGACTTCCTGTCGGCTCCTCTCCCACAGCCTTTCTCTGCCCCCCCCCCGCATTCTGTCTCCCCATTCTTGTCTCCCCGCTTTGCACCCACTCACTTACCATACCATCATACCAGTGCCCTTTCACCCCTCTGGAGCTTGTGCACACACTATCTCCTTGGCCTGCCAGAGGGCTTCCTCCATCTGAGCACCTGTTGAACTCCTACACAAACAGCAGGGCCCAAGCTGACAAATCCTTCCCCTACGCATCAGGAGCTTGCCTCGTTCAGCATCTTTCCAGCTAGACAGCGATTGGTTCATTTGCACTTTGCCTGCCCTTCCAGACCGGGGGCTCCTCTCGGAAAGATGGTATTCTTCCTTTGTCTGAACTCCAGCTCGGAGAGGGCCAGAAGGCAGAGCATGCCTGGGGATGTCGTTCTCTAGCTAGTTCACTGACAGGTCCTCTAAAACAGCACCGGGCATTTTGAGGGCAGGGACATCTTTGAAAGGGGGGCCCTCAAAGCGTTCTATTCCCTTAAAGGCAAAGAACCTCCACCCCAGACCTGAGCATCTCAGTAGAAGGGGATGTGTCTAATTCTTTCCTGTATTTCACAGCCCTGGACATAGTGGGCTGTTAATATAAAATGCTATCAAGTCATGCAGCTTTCGAGCTGGTGATCTAGTCCAGCCTCCCCATTTTACAGAGCCCTGCGCGGCGAGATGACTCACTCATCTGCTGCCAGGTGGAGTGCTTAGGAGAAATGCCTTCTGAGTTAGGAAGTAATAATGTTAATATGAATTTACTCAGCCCTCCATCTATTTCCTAATCATTTTCAAGTGTCTACTATGTACCAGGTACAAGGTACAAGTGTGGAGATACAGAAACGAACAACACACAGTTCCTGCTCTTGGAGAGTGTCCTAGCAGCAGGGAGAGAAGACCTGGATTGTTGGAGTGATCTCCTCGCGGGGCCTCTGGGAAGGCTTTGTGGAGAAGTGGCCTCCAAGCTGTGCACAGAGGCTGTCCCAGTCCCCTCGACGCCAGAGCTGATCTCACGTCCCTGCCCTACTCTCAGACTGTGCAGTCTCTCCAAGGCACAGAGCAACCATCAAGATGATTTAGGCTAAGAGCAATGGAAACCCAGCTCACTTGGCTTTTGTAATAAGGAATGTATTCTCGCTCTAGTGAGAAGTCCTGAGTTAGGGAAGCTCCAGGGACAGCTAATTTTTCACCTCAAGGACATAATGAAGGACTCTGGTACCTTCCAACTGTGGCTTTGCTGTTCTCACTATCCATCTGGTGTGTCCTAAACCGGATCACCCTCTGGTCACAAGAGTGTACTGCCACAGGCCCAGAAGTCACACCCAGCTACAACAACACCAAGGATGAAACCATCCCTCTCTCTGCGTCTCTTTCCTAAGATCAAGGGGAGCATTTTTAGAAGTACCGGGGCCCCAGCCTCACCCACCTCTCTCATGTCCCATGTCTGAATGAATGAAACACCAGCAACAAGACTAGGTTTCCCATGATAGGCTGAGCTAAGAATGGGGTCACCTTCCCTGAGCAGTAATTACTGAACAAAATGAGGGTTCTGTTAGCCAGGCAGCAGGGGAGGGCTACCAACTGTGACTACCACGCTCGTCGCCCAAAATGGCCATTTCTCGGGTTCCTTCTCTGGGGAACGTCTGAAATGGAACCAGCAATGGTGGTCAGTTAGAATCTCCTGGGCCCAGCACTTTCTCAGATACATTAGCAGCATTTGGCAAACATGCCTGGATCCCTACCATGTGCCAGGCTCTGTATTAGGTGCTGGGAGGACTGTGAGGGACCAAAGAGACAGGCCTCTGCTTAGGAGGGGGACAGGCAAACAGGAAATGACAACATGGTGAGACGGGCGCCACAGCAGGGAAGTGGAGAGTGTGGGAACATGGGGAGGCGGCTCACCCTGCCCAAGACAGGAAGGATGTTTCAGGAAAGGCTTCCTGGACGAGGCACAGTCCAAACCCACGCCTGAAGGAGTGGCGCCAGCCAGGCCAGGAGATGCTGGGGTATTGCAGCTTGAGGGGACAGCATGTGCAAAGACCTTGCGGAGAGTGAGCATGGGACTGCAACATGCTTCATGGGTAAGCGCAAGACCTTAGAGTCAAGATCTGTGCTCGAATCCTGGGATCACCACCAATGGAAAACATGACCATAGGCAAGCTGTTTAACCTCTCTGTGTCTAAACTATTTCACCTATAATGTAGGGATTACCATACACAGGGTGGGTGTGGGGTTCAAATGAGGTCATGTCTACAAAGCTTTCACCACTGTGTGATCATCTTCCTCTGATTAGTGTGAATATTGGGCCACACGATAAAGAGATGCACCCAGAGAGACACCGGAGAGACGGGTAGGGGCTGACGCAGCTCCTCCCTGTGGTCCTCGGAGGCACCCGCTAGGTTTGCACCATCCAGCGTGTGGCCACCAGCCACCTGTGGCTAGTGAGCTCTTGAATGTGGCAGGTCCACGCCAAGATGTGCTGCAAGTGAAAAATGCACACTGGATTCTAAAGACTCAGTACTACCCCCACCCCCTAAAATGTAAAATAGTCATCATTTTTATGTTGCTTACATGTTGAAATATTTTGAATATATTGATTTAATAAAAATATGTTATTGAAATAAATTGCACCTGTTCTTTTTACTTTTTTTAATGTGGCCACTAGGATATCACAATGATGTTATGGCTCACATCCTGTTTTTATCATGTAACGCTGGGCTAGGCATGTTGTCCCCTTTGCAAAGGCAAAGACTGACATGCAGACCCTTTCAGTGAGCTGCCTGTGTTCTGTGGTGAGAGGGTGAGGTGGGGACCGAGACGCGGCACTGCCCACCTACCCGTGACTCATTTGCTGTCCTCTGCGCAAGCCCCAGCTGCCTGGGGACCCACTCACCGTTGCCGAGGGGCGGAGCGCGCTCTCTGCCCCTCCAGCTCTCTTGGTGTCCAGTGTGCAGTCTGTCCTCAGATGCACCTGTCTCCTCCCCAGCCCCCAGCTGCCTCTTTGCTTAGTAAGAACCACTTCTTGGAACTGTTGACAAGCAGCACTCTAGGTTCAGAGGGAGGGAAGTTAGGGGTGTGGAAATGTCTATGACTATCTCGTGGGGAGGAAACTGAGTCCTAAAATATGGGCTTTATAGCCAGCCCTGGGAGGAAGACAAATTCACCTGCCAGGTCCCCCCAGGTCAAGGGTACTGGAGGGCCCTAAACAAACATGAAGATACCCACCTTTCCAGGGCCCAGAGGCCAGGACTCTTTGATGGCTACTCCAGTGTCACCATCAACTGGCCTGCACATCTGCTGGGGACATCTCCACTGGAAGTCCTGGGTGCCTGGGACTCAACCCATCCGACCTATCTCATCGTCTGTAGCAAACACCATTGCTGTCTGCCCAGCCTCCCTGGTCTGCTCTGAGACAGCTGTATACTCCGATGGGCTCTCTCCGCCTGAAGGAGACGGCTCTACCCAACGTGTGGGGCAGGCTGGCAGTGCTGGAGAGTTAATGTCCCAGGGGCAACATTCAACCAGCTTCAGTGGGACAGTTCCCAGGCATGGCCCGCAGTCTCTCAGCAGGTCCCCAGGGGCTGAGGCCCAGCTGCTCACAGCAGTAACTGAGCACTGAACACACCTTTAAGCAGTTTTCCTGCTTTCCCTGGCTCACTGTCGATTCCCATCTGGGATCACCTCCCAGAGAAACTGCTTACACCCAAATCCTTGCCTCAAGCTCTGCTTTGGGGAGAATCTAACTAAGTCATCATCATCCCCCCAACGTTGCTTCTTGTCCCACGGATGGCACTGCGCTCCTCTCGGGTGCCATGGCTAGAAAACTGGGAGCCAGCTTCGACTCCTTCCTCTGGCCCATCTCCCACATTCGAGCCATCTCCAAGTGCCGCCTATTCTAACCTCCTAAACGCTTCTCGATTCCATCCATCTTTCTAGATCATTTTGCCACCATTTCTGATCCAGGCTACCACAATCTTTTATCTAGACAGTGGCTCCAGCCTTCTGCATCTCTGCCTCAACTGTTCATCTGTGACTCCCAAATCTGCCTAGATCTGCCAGGCCCAGGCCCACATATTCAACCACACCCTGGACAACCCCTGTGGAGGCACACCGCCAGCTTGGCCCACCAACTTGCTGTTTCCAAGCCTCTTTCTGGATCACCTGTGTCAGTGACTGGGTCTCTCACCTTACCAACCACACCCCAGACCATTTATACTTCTTTCTGTCTTGGGCCCCACAAATGTTAGGGGTGGGCTCAGGGGTGGGGCTCTTCCTCGTCAGCTCACTCAGCCATTTGGACAGGAAGCCTTCACTCTCTTATTCTCCATCCCAGAGTGCAGCAGCACCATCCACCTGCTCATCCCATCCAGAAGCCAGGCGAAAACAGGCATTCAGTAAATGGCAGTGATTACTATAATGATAAGAGCTGGGTCTCTCAGTCGTTCACATGCTACATTGTTCCTTCATTAGATAAAATCCTGGCAGCAGAGCCCTGGGAGAATGGAGATCATACAGATCGGAGGGAGAGAATCTTTGGGGCATGGGGACTGGAAAGTGCGGGAGGGGCATGGAAGCTGGTCTGGGTGGGGCCTGGTGGGAAGGGCGGATGTTGAGGCGGTCAGCAGGGGCCTTGGGCTGCGCTCCGAGGTGGGCAAGCGAGGGGTGTGCGTGGACAGAGAGTGTGAGGGTGCAGGTGGCAACTGCAGCTGGGAGGGTGCTGCGGCTTTGCAGACGCCAGGCCGCGGCCTCCACCTGCCCTGTGCGCCAGAGAACGAAGGGGTGGAGATGACCGGGGCGCTGTGGAATAGGTAAGTACCCAGAGATAACTGGACGCCTAGGCTTCAGTTAGACGGTGGAATAAATGATGCCCAAAGACCAGCAGAGCTGGGAGCAGCCTCCCCATTTCCTGGGCAAGGAAATGAGATTGGAGTTGAGAGACACACCTACAATTTCCAGCTGATAAGAGGCAGAGCGGAGAATTCCCAATCACAGACCTGCCAAACGGGGGCTTTCTTCCTCAGTTCCTAAGAGCTAACACTGCAGTGCTACAAACTGCGCAGAGAGCAGAGGGGCCTTCCGAGAGCTGCTTCCCGTAACACCAGTCTGGTGGATGCGCGCCGTGACCCCGCAGCACAGCCACACGCTGTGACACCGTTAAAGATGAGCTTCAAAAGGCATGCTTATCCAGTGATTGCAACTGTGAAGTCAGACTTTCCAGAAATTATTCCTAAATTAGATTATATTTCCATACCTATTTTTTACTGAATTCATTGAGTGACTGCTATAAACGTCCAAACCAGCATTGAGGTCATTTTCAGATTAATAAGACTTTTCCAGATGGTACTTTTTGTTCAAAACAAAGTAATTAATAGAGCATCCTATAACATGAAGGACTTTGTATAGCTCTTTTTCTGGGGGATAATTTTAGAGGGTAAAACATCCTTGTCTGTATTTGCCGGGCAATGTGCCAAGCACCGAGGCTAGAGTCGGGCAAAACATCAGGGCGCTCGCTCTCAGGAAGCTCACGGCCTAGAAGAGGTCAAACACTAAAGAAGCAGGTATAAATGGAAAGAAACCAAGGGAAGTTATAGGAACATATAAAAGAGTGTCCTAACCCAATGCTTCTCAAATTTCAACGTGCTCACGCATCACCTGGGGATCTTGTTAAAATACAGGTTCCAACTGAGTAGGGCTGAGGCCGGGTTGAGATCCTGCATTTTCAATACGCTCCTCGGCAGTGGCGATGCTGCCGGTCTGTAGACCACACTCTGAGTAGCAGCTCAGCCCCTGCTTCCGGCCCTTCGGGGCTCATCCGCAGCTTTGCCTCGATTGCCTCTGCATCCTTATGAGGCTACTTAGGATTCGGGGTGTACTTCCCTAAGACAGCATCACACACAGTTTCCAAAAGAGCAGCTTCCCAACTGTTTTATATAGGCTTGAAGCCCGGGCCTTCTGAAAGGCTCTGAGAGACCACTCATTCTAGGGCTCAGGCATTAGCTTCGCCATTACTGAGAGGAGCCTACTATGCGCTGGGTGAATAAACAGATACGCTCTTATCCCAGTGGAGGGAGCAGCTGGAGGGGGCAGACAAATACAAATCAAAAGGTCATACAGACAAACGTAGAAGTGCATCTGTGACTGTTGTGGCAGTGTGTCATTTGACCGGGGAAAGAACCCAGCGGCACGAAGAGTCGGAGAACAGCCTTTATTCCTCTACAGCAGGCTCAGCACACCTAGTGTCACAGCTCTCTTCGTGTCTTCCGACGTTCTCCCCTTGCCCGCCCTTCTGCCCCTGCTTTTATACCCTTGGTAGGGCTCAAGAAGCATCCAATCAACTACAAGCTTTAACATCCAATCAGCAACAAGCTTTAACATCCAATCAAAAACAGTGGGACTGGCCGGGCGCGGTGGCTCACGCCTGTAATCCTAGCTCTCTGGGAGGCCGAGGTGGGCAGATCATTTGAGCTCGGGAGTTCGAGACCAGCCTGAGCAAGAGCGAGACCCCATCTCTACTATAAATAGAAAGAAATTAATTGGCCAACTAATATATATAGAAAAAATTCGCCGGGCATGGTGGCACATGCCTGTAGTCCCAGCTACTTGGGAGACTGAGGCAGCAGGATCGCTTGAGCCCAGGAGTTTGAGGTTGCTGTGAGGCTAGGCTGACACGAAGGCACTCACTCTAGCCTGGGCAATAAAGTGAGACTCTGTCTCGAAAAAAAAAAAAAAAAACAGTGGGACTCAAAAATTACCCAATCAGGATCACGCCAGCACCGTGGCTGGAAGCAGGCAGCGGCAAGGCACGTGGGCCTGGGGCATTCTGACACGCGGGTCCGGCAGCACGCGGCCTCGGTGGCGTCTGTGTTCCGTGGGGTCGGCTGGCTGGGTGCCGTCCAGCTGGCCACGGCAGCACTGGCCCGCAGAGATGCAGAACTACAGGGAGGCGGCAAGCGGCCACGACCCAGCGCCCAACATTTCCCGCATCGTGACAAGGTTATGAGTGTCTGTAAGAGAGGATGTGACCTGGTCAGGGAGGCTGAAGAGGGAGGAAAGGTGCTGGAGGAAAAGGAGCGGGGCGGCCTGGGAGCTGCACGGGGCTGGAGCCGGGCAGCGGCCAGACCGCGCAGGGCCCTGGGAGGAATTCCGCCTCTGTCCCAACAGCACAGGAGCATTGGGGAGCTTTGAGGGGGAGGAGGGAATACAGCCAGATTTATTTTTCAGAGATCACTCTGGCTGCAGGGAAGAGAATGGACTGGAGGGGCCAGAGCCCAGAGTCCCTTCCCTGGAAGTGTGGAGTTGAGCTTGACAGAGCATTTCAGTCTGTCTCGGGGGGAATAAAAGTCAGAAGCCACTGGTGGCCACTTTCTGCCACAGGATGCTGGAAGCGGGTAGTCTGCTAAGAACAGAGAAAGACTCAGATACACAGGAAGTAACTGGGAGAGAGAGAATGAGCCTGGGGCCATTGTGGAGGGGGCTCTGCTGGCTTCCGCCCCTGCTTCCAGCCCTCGGGGCTCACCTGCAGCCCTGCCTTGATTTCCTCAGGATGCCTCTGTATCCTCATAAGGGGCTCCTTGGTTGAGGCAGTTTCTGTCCCTGGCAAGCCAGAGAGTCCTAGAGAATTCATCAGCACACCTGAGCGGAGGCTTGCAAGAGCAACATGAAGACAAGCAGCAGGGCTCCGGGAGGACAGTCCCCAGATACTTCATGATTTCACCCAGTGCGGTCACTTAAGTCACTCGGTTCTGGTGAATGCCTGTAGATTCCTGAGCTCTAGCACGCTGGGTCACTCCCAGCCCCATGCGCAGCGGAGGTGGAGGGGATTTCTAGCCCCCAGGGAGGGACGGTGGGGGTGACAGATGCCTCAGTGTGGCCCCGCTGGCAGCGCAAGCTGGTGTTAATGGCCGCTGGCACTGTGCGGCCAGCCTCGCTCAGAGCTGTTTGCGGTTTCCCCTCACGTTGGCGTCGGGTTGGATTTACAAAGCACTAAGACGAATTGGAATCTTTTCAAAAGGAAAACAACTTTGCAGAAGCCACCTCTTCCAAGGAACCACTCGCCACAGAGTTTTGCTCTTTTTGGTTACAGGCAAGAGGATTCAAGAGCTAAAAGATTCCTCTTGAAAGGAAAATGTCGTGGAGGGAATGTCAAACTGACCGCTCAAAGGTTCCTGTGGACGCCTGGCCTGGCCTGGATGGGGACGTCCGCTGCGGGGCCTCTAAAAGGGGGTCGGCGCTGCTCTTGACAGGACGTCTTGAGAGTTAAATATGCAAATCTGGAGCACGGCATGTGCGTGTGCATAGAAATGTTGGTAAGCACGAAGAAAATATGTTTTAATATGCATCAATTTTAAGGCATATCAGAATAAAACACACAAAACTGGTCATTTTGCAGCTATTATCGCTCAGGATGAGGCTGAAATTAAAAAGTAAGTTGACTTGGAAAGTCATTAAGTAAATAATAGTGCAGTTGGAAGATGAAGGAGGCAAAAGCTGTGAAATTTGTATACCATTGAAATGAAGGGTGGGCAAGTGCCTGGCATAGCCCAGGACCGAGTCGGAGCCCAGGAGACTGCTAACGTTTAATGTGCCCCTTCATCATCTCTGACGTGTACAGCACTCGGGGAGGGAACTATTGCTCCTGTCTTACAGCTAAACAAAATGAGGCTTGGAGAAATAGAAAAACTAGCCCAAATGCATACAACTAGGAAGTACCCTAGGTCTATTTGCCTTCAGTTCCCTGATTCTTTGACTACACTGTACTACCCTTAAAACGAAATCATTCTCCATCCTCTTTGTCCTCTAGAAAAAAACTAGCGTCCTTCGCACAAACACTTCACAAAGGCCCCAGGCTTGGGGCACAGCCCATTTTATCCCAATGCTTACGCTGCACACCTATTAGCATTTATGCTTGGACAACCAACTGCCCAAACAACAAACTTCAAGACCAGCAACTTCATTTGTACTTCCCACAAACCTATGACAAAGAGCACTCCCCTGATAAGCAGAAAACGACTCATCATGGTAGTAAACATGTAAGCTGATACCCTGTGAAGTTGCCCTAAATATTGTCCCTTTTCTCCCTATCCTGTTGCTATGGTCTGAATGTTTGTGACCCCCAAAATTCATGTGTTCAAGTTCTAACTCCCAACGTGACGGTATTAGGAGGTGAGATCACTGGGAGGCGATTAGTGCCCTTACAAAAGAGGCCTGATAGAGACCCTCCGCTCTCCCACCACAGCAAGGCGCAATGAGAAGGCACAGTCTGTGAACCAGGGAGATGGACCTCACCAGACCCTGCATCTGTTGGCACCTTGATCTTGAACTTCCAGCCTCCAGAACTGTGAGAAATAAATTTCTGTTGTTTATAAGCCACCCAGTTTGTGGTATTTTGTTAAACCAGCCCAAATGGACTAAGACACCCCTCTAAAAATATAAAACCTCAAGACATAATGCAAAATAACTGCTAGCCTGATATTAATAGTTCATAACTTATTGCTAGCTTCATTTTGTCAAGTGAATTGGACGTTTTTGAAAAGTTCTATTTGCAATCATTTTAACTTAGGTTAGAAAAAAAATTTAGGCATCAGACTATATATGGAAATCCGAAAGGATTTTGCTATGATTAGCTTACCCTCAGGGAGAGTAAAACGTGAGTTATACAAACATGTGTATATTTAGGTGGTGTTGATGTTCTGGCTCATAATTTATGATGAATTAGAAATAACTTTGTACTGATCAGCCCAACCAGAAAATACACATATTTTAACCTATGTTTATTACTGAACTTGATCTCCTAAAGCAGTTGAGTCAATAATGACTAAGCCATGGCTTCTCTGACTGGGACTAAGAGGGAAATAAACTAATGAGAGATTAGCCCCTACATCTAACAGCCCTGGGAAAGATGAACCCCAGACGGCGAGGCCCAGCGGTCATGGATGAAGGGATAGAGAAGTACAAGAAGACTGAGTTCTACCTAGGGCGGGAGGTCTGCTGAGTGCTCATTTTATCTGCTTAGATGACACTTGAAGAACCAACTTGATCATTGCAGTTACTCTTTTTTTTTTTGAGGTGGGGTCTCACTATGTTGTCCAGGCTGGCCCTGAACTCCTGGCCTCAAGCAGTCCTCCTGTCCCAGCCTCTCAAGTAGCTGGGACTTACAGCACTTGCCACTGAACCCAACATGATTACTGTTATAGAACAAACAAAAACAAGTACCAATGACCTAACAAGAGATGCACACATATAAGAGACTCAGAATGTTCACAGCAGCACCATCTGCCATAGCCCCAACCGGGACACCCACCACCTACCTCAACAGTGACGCATACATTTCTGCGTATTCACACCAGGGAATATGATACAGGACGAGAATGAGCAAACTACAACCCTACACAACAGCATGGATGACAATCACAAACGTAAGGTGGAGCTAAAAGAGACAAAAACAAGTACAAAAGCAGGTAAAACTAATCTATTTTGTTAAAAATCAAGAGAGTAGCCCCCCTGGCAAAGGCATGAGGGGCTTCAGGGTGCTGGGAATGTTCTCTTTCTTCATGTGGGTGCTGGTTACATAGGTGTGTTCAGCTGGTTAAAATTCACCCAGCTGTGCACGTAACGTGTGTGCTTTTATGTATTCGTATATTATAGTTCAATGAAAACTACTACCGCTAATGAAGGCCCATGACTACTCAACTCATCACATCCAACAGAGGGAGAATGTCTGGGCAGGGGAAGTTGGGATGAAGCCTGAGGGGCCACGAGGTTCAAACACTTCCATCTTTGTCCACCACGACCTTTTAAACAAGCCTCTTTTCCTTGTAAGAAGAGTCCAGCACTGTGCTCAATTCAAGAAGGCCAGGGGCAGTGCCAGCCCTGGAAAGGATGTTTGGAAATGCATGGGGCCATCTTTGTTGTCCTAGGGACATGCCAGCCGTGCTCTCATTAGGAAACACTGAGTTAAACCACGAAGGTAGACGAGACATCTTTAATTCCTCCAGTTATTAGTGATTATGTAATGACCGAGATTGGGGCTGTCCCAAGGTTGGTCCCCAGTGTCTGGGGACTTCAGTGCCAATTATCTTTTCCATAGAGAGAGCCCATTCAGGCTTGGGGTGCACGTGAGGTTGGACAGTTTCTCGGAGTGACAGATTCGCCACTTGACTTCTGCAGACACACTCAGGCAAGTTCTGAGAAATGGTTCCTCAAGCCAACTGCCCTTCAGACTTGCACTAACACCTGCAGCTCCTGGAATCTGGTTCTTTGGTGCTAGGGAAAGGGGCAGAGGTGGGTCTTTGATCTCCCTGTCCATCAGAATGCTCCTCCCCTAAGCCCTTTCAGATGTGATTAAAAACTAACCTGACTCTTCCTTGCTACGTCACGACCGAGGGACTGCCCACAGCCCTCGCTACCTGTCAGTGCACTGCACGCTTCAGCAGTAGATTATTTTGACTGAAGCAGAGAGAATTATTAGGTCCTGGTCAGGACAGTCTGAGCATACCAACGTTTGAATTCATTAAGTATTCGCAACCTGTGATTCCCTGAGCAAGAGGAAGCTACCGAGCGGGGAGGAAGGCCTGCTGAGGACTGCCGCACGCCAGGGCCGAGGAGGCTGCCGGCGCTGGGCCCAGGCTCAAGGTCAGCCAGTGCCGAACACAGGGTGCGAGGACAGGCGCTCTGAGCCCTTCCTTCCACGCCATGCCTGGCCCTCTGCCTGTCCTCAGGACACCCGTGTGAGTGGCTTAGGTCAGCCTGGTCTGGAGCAGCGTGTGTGGCAGGAGTTGAGGCCTGCGTGCGGGCCAGGGAAGAGGCCCTTCCGGTCTGGTCTGGTCACGCTTACTCGGAAGACAGGCAGGTTTCGGGCACTCGCTGCTGGGTCTTCGTCAGCGCTTCCATTCCCCCTTGGGGCTCTGTGAGCTGGGATGGCAGAAACAAGGCAGGACAGGGTGCTCCTGGACCCCTGGCCGCACACCGTTATGTTGACGTCCTTTCATCAACATCCGTAAGGGGGTCCTGAAGGCTTCCCAGAACAAGCCAGAAAGGACAGGAGGCTCCCAGCCTCTCCTGTCATGCAGTCATTCTAGAGCAGGGGTCCTCAAACTTTTTAAACAGGAGGCTGGTTCACTGTCCCTCAGACCGTTGGAGGGCCGGACTATAGTTTATAATAAACTATGAACAAATTCCTATGCACACCGCACATATCTTATTTTAAAGTAAAAAAACAAACGGGCAAAAACACCCCCATGTGGCCCGCAGGCCGTGGTTTGAGGACGCCTGTTTTAGAAGCTCGTACTTCCTGCTCCCCTGGCCTTCACATCCCTGCATTTTCAGTATTCTCATTCCCTTAGTGGATTTTTTCACTTTCAAGAGCTTTATTGAAGTATATTTTATATACCATGCAATTAACCAATTGTAAGTGTACAGTTAGAAGAGTTTTGGTAAATTTAAAGTTGTGTGAGCATCACAACAATCCAATTTTAAAACATTTCCATCATCACATAAATTTCTCTCATGCCCACTTAAAGTCAATTCCCTGCTTCCAATCACGATCCCAGGCAAACATGGATATCTACTTTCCATTTCTCTGTAGCTCTGCCTTTCTCTAGAAAATTCATGTATGTGTAATCATACAATACAGTCTTTTGTGCTTGGCTTCTTTTGCTTAGCATAATGTTTTGGGGATTAACCCAAGCTGTAAGTGTCTGTCACTTATGGGAGTCTTGGGTGGTCCTATTTAACCAGCTTCACCTCTTAGGTGACTTTTCCCCTTCGGTCTGATTTGCGTCAAAAATGACTCTTAACCACTTGGGTACGGCACCCACCGGCGCGACACCTCGCCCACAGCCGGCACTCACAGTCCGCACGGCAGTCTGTGCTGTGCATTGACAACGAGTCCGTTTTGCTCTTGTGTGATGAGGAAAGCTTGAAAACACTGAAAGCTTGTTTTCTTTACAGGCAGCTTTACTTGTAAATCAGAACAGGTAACATATACATATATGTTTTCATCACGTTATTTTTACATCTTCACAATTTTATTTTATTGATAAATGAAAAATTAGAAAAGTCATATCATGGCTGTCGGCTAAAGTCGCTGTGCACGTTCAACCGTGGCTGTCGACTATACTCGATGCTGGGCTGCGCGTCCATCTGTGGGACCATAGGCCACGCTGGGCTGTGCACGTCCATCTGTGAGACTATAGGCCATGCTGGGCCGCACATCCATCTGTGAGACTATAGGCCATGCCGGGCTGCAGGTCCATCTGTGGGACTGTAGGCCACGCTGGGCCTCGCGTCCATCTGTGGGACTGTAGGCCACGCTGGGCCGCGCGTCCATCTGTGGGACAGTAGGCCACGCTGGGCTGCGCGTCCATCTGTGGCCATCGACTACAGTGGATGCAGGAGCTGCAGTGGTTAAAGGCTGTCTGGTGTGCGGGCAGTTTATTCTCACAGAGCTCTTACAAGGTGGGTAGTAGAGGCAGCCCGGTGGCATGGCCAGAGGCAGTGAGGGTCAGGTGACTTCCTGACCAGCCGTGGCTCCAGGAGGAGGCTGTTCTCAGAGTCGGGGGTTCCTCTCCCTTTCTCATGCCTGTATTGGGTCTGGGTCAGATACCAGGTGTTTTGTTCATAAAGGGTTAGTTCTGTTTTAAGGTTCATGATAATCGTATCTGCTCTGAGGGGCCCTGTCTCCAGGGCAACCAGGGCTTGTAGGTCCTGTTGTCCCATAGGCCACAGGCCGAGGCGGGAAGTCCCAGGCCAGGTTGCACCCTGCCGCGAAGTGGCACAGCGTGCGCCCTGCGAGATGTCTGGGTGGGCCTTAGGGCTGTTGTTAATCTTTTTTTCTCTTTAATTATTATGGGTACATAATAGTTGTATGTCTTCATAGGGTATTAATACATGCGCTGTTTTGATATAAGGTGAATTAATCGAATCAAGGTCATCGGGCATCTATCAGCTCAGGCATCTATCATTTCCTTCTGTTCCCATCCCCCTTAGGGGCCATTTTCTACAAAGAAGTGTGCATGTGTGTTTTCAGATTATCATCACATCATTCCATGTGAGTATTTAACTTTTATCGCAGCAAAACAACGCACTGCTACCTGTCATGGACCGGGGACCCTGAGAGCTGCTGTACAGCCACAGATGCCTCAGACCTTGTCACAGCACTGGCTAATACGGCTGAGTGCCAACTACGTCCCCAGCACTATTCCATAGCTTTATGTGCATTAGCTTATTTAATAAGTGCTATTATCCACCCAATTTTACAGTGAGGAAACTGAGTCACAGAAAGAGTGAATTGCTGGACTCAATGCACAGCAGTTATTAACCCAGAGCCAAGCCCTTACCAGTTGGCCGATCTATGGCACAAGCATGAGAGGGTCTCCTGGATTTGGGAAGATAACACATTTATCTGATAATAAAGAGATCTAGGTTTTCATCTACACACAAGCCACGTGACCCTGGACAAACCCCCCAACCTCACTGAGACCATTCTGTGAAATGGGGGCAGGACCTTCTCTGCTCACCAGAGGCTTTCTGGGGAAGGTCAGATAACTGACGGACACACAGACTCTGAGGGCCTTAACACTGGAAAGGCAGGGTCCACGTTATTTCATGCTTAGCAATGCACGCATGAAGGAAGAGAACAGAAAATAAGTCTGATGAAACTTCTGTCTTTAGGAAGCATTTCAGATCTTACAGAAGAAAGGCAAACAAGACCCCATTTCCTCTGTGGGCTTCACTGTCACCATAAATCTCTTGTAAAGGCAGGATGATGCTTGTCCGGATTGTTTTGGTTTTGCATCCTCTGATTTTCACTTAACATGACATGGTAAGCTTTTTTCTATGTCATTGCATATTCTTCAAAAACATAATTTTTCATAGGTACATAAAAATTCTATCATACAAAGTTACCATAATATATTTAACCATTAACTTATTGTTTAGCATTCAAGAGTGTTTCTAATTTTTTAATGTATAAATACAATTGTAGGCCGGGCGCAGTGGCTCACGCCTGTAATCCTAGCACTCTGAGAGGCCGAGGTGGGTGGATTGCTCGAGGTCAGGAGTTCAAAACCAGCCTGAGCGAGACCCCGTCTCTACTAAAAATAGAAAGAAATTAATTGATCAACTAAAAAAATATATACAAAAGATTAGCCGGGGATGGTGGCACATGCCTGTAGTCCCAGCTACTCGGGAGGCTGAGGCAGGAGGATCACTTGAGCCCAGGAGTTTGAGGTTGCCGTGAGCTAGGCTGACACCACGGCACTCACTCTAGCCTGGGCAACAAAGCAAGACTCTGTCTCAAATAAAAAGATAAATAAACAAAAATAAAAATAAATAAAAAAATAAATACAAGTGTAATGCACATCCTTATACATAAATCTTTGGGTGCATATCTGATTATTTCTTTATGATAACTTCCTGTAAGTGGAATTATAGAGTCAAAGGGCCTGGATACTGTAAAACTTTATATATATATATGTATAACCAATTGCTCTTCATAAAAGCCATGCCACCGTATTATTTCACTGCATTGTTACCAACACTGGACATTGTCAGTTTTAAAAATTGAATGTCTATTTGATACAGTTAAATGATATTTCATGGGTACTCTAAGTTTAGTTTATTTATTAATGAAAGTGGCCATTTTCCAGCTATTTGTATCTCTTCTCTGACTTGTCTTGAACAATGCTCCCTTAAAGAACCATTTTCTGTTACATGCAGCAAAGCTTAGCGTCACATATTTTAATAATAAGGAAGAGGAGATGAAGACACAACGTTCAGCAGCAGGAAAATGTTAAGTCGGTGAAGGCACAAGCAACGGGCGGCCATGGGTCGCCCACTGCGCTGTGAGCCTGCAGAGCCTCAGCAGCACGGACAGACACGCGCCCTGCGTGAAAGCAGAGCAGGACGGAAAACGGCTGCCCCATGTTTGCAACCATTTCTGCAACACAGACATGCCGATCGCGGTAGGAGCTGACACTGAGGGCTGAGATTTCTGAAGATACTCTTTTTCCCCTCCTTTTTTTCAAAACGTTTTGTAATTCTATTATATAACCTTTGTAGTTAAAAGAAAAAAATACTTTAAGGACACATTTTCAGTTGACTTTCCAAATGGACCATCCCAGCTTTCAGGAGCCTCCTGTACCCTTTTTAAAACATCTGTGTTTGTGTCACAGGAGATTAAGAACTTTTGGTTTGCTTAAATAATTCTGTCCAGCAGAGAAAAAGATATCTTTGTCAACAGTATGGTTTACAGTAATGCCCCTGAGGTTGGGCTCTTCCAGGCCTTTGGATCCTCTCTGTCCCCACCCTGCCCGTAGGCTTGGGAAACAGCAGCCTGGAACTACCGGACCCTGGGGGTGAATGGAAGTGAACTGCAGGGTCTTGAGGGCCCTCCACTTGACTGGGAAGGACAGGAGATGGGGCAGCTCCTGTTAGAACAAGCAAGAAGGCTTCTAGACCTACAGGGTTGGGAATTACCCAGTATTAGATCCAGATGAGCCCATTTTACAGATGACAAAATTGAGGCCCAGAGGAGAATTTTAGTCTCTTGGATGAGCAGGGTGGGCCTGTGTAGTGCCCATGAAAATCTCAAATAACCATGACATCATTATTATTACTGCAGATGATCTAAGTTGGTAAAACTTCAGACACCTTTCAAAGCAAGTCCTCTTTTGATGGTTGCACTTGATCCTCACAGGGCCCACCAGGGCTGGAATGTAGCATCCTAGATTTGCAAAAAGGAGAAGCTGAGGTTCAGCTAAGGTTAAAGGAATTGACATATTAAACACTTCCTACATGCCAGATGTTTTTGTGTTGTTTGGTTCCTTATTCATCTGAATATTTGAAAAATGCACAGGATTAGAAACAGGTGATACTAAAGAAAATTAGGTTAAAAAACCCCTATTTCTCAGCCACTCAGATCTTATTCCCAGAAGCAACTCTGTGATTAATATCCCGTGTATCTTTCCAGGGCCAGACTGTGCACATACATGCACATGTGTGTGGGTGTACACACATAAATGAGCTCTTTGCTTCTCCCCCCTGCCTTCCCTCCCTCTTTTCTTTCTTCCTCCTTTCTTTGCTTCCTTCCTCCTTCCTTCCTTTCTTTTAAACAAATGGTTTTTGAAAAGCATTCTCTGTCAGTTCACAGGGAGACATGAACCCTCTGTCCTCACCCTGCCCTTAGGCTTTGTTCTTTCTCCCCGTTCCTAGTAAGACGTGTATGGACATGCAAACACTTATTTCGCCAGTACCTCTGGGTGGGCGTCTGCCGCTGTCTCCAAGCTTTTGCCACTTCACACTCTTGTCATGCAATCATCGCTTCACGTGTGTGCAAGTCTGTATGAAGGATGCACTTCTGGAAGGATGCACTTCTGGAATTTCTGGGTCAAAGGAGTTCACCATTTAAAATGTTGTAAGATCCAAAGTGTTCTCCATTGAAAGAGGCTATATTATTTATGCAGCATTGGTGATTTATGAGGGAGTCTGTTTCTGTACAACCTCAAGAACAGACTGTCTTGTCTTTTAAATCTTTGCCAATCTGATAGGTTAAAACTCACTATAGTTTAACTTACACTTCTTACCATGAGGGAGATTGAGCATGATTTCACACATTTAAATGCCATTTATATTTCCCTTTGTGTTCATGTTCTTTGACCACTTTCTTCTGTGGGATGATCTTTTTCTTATTGATTGGTAGGGGCTCTTTATATATTAAGACAATTAGCTCATGTCTGTGATATATGTCTATGACCATTTTTCACAGGTGATTCATTTGTCTTTGCTTCTAGTATTGCAATGAAGACATTTAAACTTGCTAGGTTTTAGAATTTAAAAAAATTTTGGTATATTTTGGATTGGATATTATACTTAGAAAGATCTTCTCTGCTCTGAGATTATTTTAAAAATCTCATACCTTCTAGTAGTTGTATAATTCTGTCTTTTTTATTTAAATTTTTAATCCATCTAGAATTAATTCTGGTGAAAGAAGTGAGTTGAGATTCAACTTAATATATTCCAGGTGGCTCTCCAATTGTTCCAAGTCCACTTATTGAGTAATTTATCTTTTCTCCAGGGATTTGCAATGTCACCTTTAATTCGTACTAAATTCCCACATGTATTTGGGTCTGTTTCCTGACTCTTCTGTTCTGCCTGTCTGCCTGCCCATCTACTGTGGAGCCAGGCACTCTCATATCTCGTGTTAACCCCAAACAAGCCTGTGGGTATGGGTAAGATTAGAACCCAGGTCTCCTGGCCTGAGCTACTTGGTCGCCCACAACGGTGCAGTGAAGCTTTCCTAACCCTGGGGGAGGAGTTAGAGAGGTCCCAGATCTTGGCCCTCCAAGGCAGGCAGAAGCGCCAGGCATAAAAGTCAGCCCTTCCTTCCTCTTCATCTACTCAGAGACAGTGAGTGGCTCAAGAGTAAAATGGCGTGTCCTTGGGTAAGTTAGCTTATCTCTGGGGCCTCAGTTTTCCCATCTGCAAAATGCTTATAATAATAATACTTTCTGCGCCACGTTTGAGGATCCAATCATCTGACACCTGGCAAAGGCACACCGGCGAGAGCTGAGGACCCAAAGAGTAAGAGCACCGCCGTGACAGCAGGCCGCCCTCCCTTGTTCTAAGGCAAGTAATGGCCGTCACTTCAACTGCAGCCTAGCAGGAAGTAAGCTGCACGGCTTTCGACAGCTGGCCAATAATCCCAAGTTCTGGCTGTGCACATCCCAGTGGGATAGAACTCCCATGGGCAGGTCCCTTGGAAGAGGCAATGGCGGAATCATCCGGATGCCACGCCTGACCTCAGAGCCCAGCACTCACAGGGCTTTGAACAGGGCCTGATCTCGCTTGGGGGGCGGAACCCACGGGGGCTCTGCAGGAGGAGCGAGGGCGTCTGGGCCGAGAAGGAATCTGGGAAGATGGCGGGAGGTGGCTGGAGGTTGAGGCTTCCATAGAACCCAACGGGTCCATGATGCCGTGTCCGGATGGGTCACATATTCATATCAGGAACTCCATCTGCCCTCGCCCAGTGCTATGGGCCCAGGGAAGTCAGGCACAGCTCAGAAGTCTCGGTAAACAAGGTCTCAGGCCACCAACATCCTCCAACAGGAGTGACGGTCCCGCCCCTCCAACACAGACTCCCACAGGACACCTCGGCTTACGAAGCACCATGGCCATTGTTTGCCTGCAGCACAGAAGCTCCTCTGGGAGGGAGGGATTATTGTCCCCACTGCCCAGGCACAAACGAAGACTGACACAGAGCACACATCAGCCCGAAGTCACGACAATAGAAGATAGCGAAGTTAGAACTCAGGTCTTTTCAGTCAAAAGACCAGACCACAGGTTCTCTAGACAGGGCCAAAGTGGAGTGTGTGTTTCGTATCTACATGTGCAATAAACATTCACGGAGCACCAGCTTCTTACGCACTGCTGGCTAGGTGCCAGGAATACAGAGGCGGATAAGATGCAGTTCTTGCACGAAAGGATCAAACATACAAATAATTACCCTGCAGTGTCATGTGTAATGGTGTACAAAGTGGCATGGGAGGTCAGGGACGGTGTGACTAACTACTTTGAAGAATCATGGTCAGGTGTGGTGGATCATGCCTGTAGTCCAGCTACTCGAGAGGCTGAAATGGGAGGGTCACTTGAGCCCAGGAGTTCGAGGCTGCAGTGAGCTATGATTGTTCAACTGTACTCCAGCCTGGGCAAAAGTGCAAGACCCTGGCTGGGCACAGTGGCTCACGCCTGTAATCCTAGCATTCTGGGAGGCCGAGGCAGGCAGATTGCTCGAGGTCAGGAGTTTGAAACCATCCTGAGCAAGAGTAAGAGCAAGACCCCGTCTCTACTATAAACAGAAAGAAATTAATTGGCCAACTAACATATATAGAAAAAAATTAGCCGGGCATGGTGGCACATGCCTGTAGTCCCAGCTACTCGGGAGGATGAGGCAGTAGGATTGCTTGAGCCCAGGAGTTTGAGGTTGCTATAAGCTAGGCTGTCGCCATGGCACTCACTCTAGCCTGGGCAACAAAATGAGACTCTGTCTCAAAAAAAAAAAAAAAAGTACAAGACCCCGTCTCTGAAAAAAAAAAAAAAAAAAGAATCACGAAAGCCTTCCTGGAGGAGGTGAGGTTCCTGAGCCTGAGTGCTATGCTCCAGGCTCCTGCCCTCTCTGGCTATGCTTTAAAATTTCCAGAGATGCTTGTTAGAAATACCATTCCTCACTCCAGACCTTCTGAATCTGAATTTGTAGCACTAGGGCCCAGGAATCTAAATTTTTTTCACAGTCCACTAGGTTTTTATCTAAGGACATGTATTTGGGGGCCACCATATAGTAGGAAGCTACTGGAAGTTTTGTTTTTAATGAGTATTGTTCATTTTAATAAAAACTCCAAATATAATAGAAAAATAAAACTAGTCCAAGGGATAAACCCCATGTCCATGTATCTTATCACAATCAGTCTGACTCTCTCCTTTGTGCTTGGAAACCATTACCTGGGCATGTTAGGCAAGTGCTGCCCCACTCCTACTGACAATGCCTGACATTATAAGGAAGGCGTTGAGCTCTGGGACCTCGTGCCTGTCTGGGACAAAGCTGAGCTCAGACACCAGGCTGTGCCTCACTGGCCGTGTTAAGAAAGGGAGCAAGGCTGGGCGCGGTGGCTCACGCCTATAATCCTAGCACTCCGGGAGGCCGGGGAGGGCGGATTGCTCCAGGTCAGTCAGGAGTTCGAAACCAGCCTGAGCAAGAGTGAGACCCTGTCTCTACTATAAATAGAAAGAAATTAATTGGCCAACTAATATACACAGAAAAAAAATTAGCTGGGCATGGTGGCGCATGCCTGTAGTCCCAGCTACTTGGGAGCCTGAGGCAGCAGGATTGCTTGAGCCCAGGAGTTTGAGGTTGCTGTGAGCTAGGCTGACGCCACGGCACTCAGTCTAGCCTGGGCAACAAAGTGAGACTCTGTCTAAAAAAAAAAAAAAAAGAAAGAAAAGAAAGGGAGCAAGACATTCAGTGGTTAAAATCACGGAGCTAGATCATCCGTGTTCAGATTCTGCCTCTGCTGCTATTTCTGAGCTGTGTGATTTCAGACAAGTTACTCAATCCCTCTGCGTCTCAGTTTCGTCATCTATAAAATGGAGATAATAGTAACACCTATCTCATAGGTTGTGTGAAGACTGACTGCGTTAATATATGGAAAGGACTTAGAACAGTGCTTGTCAGGTACAGTGTTTTATGACACTAGCTGCTTTCATTATGTTAGCATTCGAGTTAGAGGCGGAAGGTGGGTGCTGGCTGTGGCTAAGACCGGAGGAGCTCAGAAGACGTATTCTCTGACCAGCTGTTTTCATTCACCCTGCCTGAGCGCCAGCTCTGCTCGTTCCCTGTGCCGGGCACTGGGGGGACCTGCCACGAGAGACCCCATCTCGGGGAGATGGAGCAAACCACCGTATCACCTGCCTCTCTGAGCAGCACGGACCCACCTTGGGAACAGGACAGTGGGTGCTCTAAAACAGCAAAGCAAGCTTTCCCATTGCCTGGCTTCATCCCAAGCTTACTTGGAATCTCCAGCTTAGATCACACAAAGGGGAGCAGCAGTACGAAAGGATGCTCTGGCCACCAGGTACGGAAGGGCTTCCTTGGCCATGTGATTCCCGCCCGCACACACACGTGTGCTGCTGCCCAGCTGGGCTCATGGGCAGAGCAGGACCAATTCTGTAGCTGTCTTTGCTGAGAACAGGGTTTCTCAACCTCTGCAGTGCTGACACTTTGGGGCAGAATAATCCTTTGTTTTGGAGGCTGCCCTGTGCATGGCCGGAGGCTCAGCAGCGCTTCTGGCCTCCACCTTCCAGCCAGCAGCGCCCTCCCTGCAGGTCGAGACAACTAAACAGGCCTCCAGACGTTACCAAATGTTCCCTAGGGCCAAAACCACTCTGGCTATGAAGGACTACTTTAGAATTTGAGTCCCCTGCCAAAGAGACAGCCCCACCCCACCCTGCCACGGTGAGGAAGCAGATTTGTCTGACGTCTAGGAGAGGCCCCAGGGATCTTTGTCCCCAAAGTCGGCACTGTCCAGGCTGGGCTTGGCCTTGGAGATGGTTAAGCTCCCAGCCTCCCAGGCCACCGCTTTGCAGAGGTGGGACCGGGCCGGACCTGGGTTGCATCAGAAGGCCAGCCCCACGGCCTAGGAGGGGATGAAAGAGCAGGATGCGCAGGGAGGGAGTACGCTGTCCCCCGTCGTCCGCTTTCTTATGTGGTTGCTAGGAAGTTTCTGATATAATAACAGTAAGTATCAGAAAAGGAAAAATGAGGAGAGCGCTTTGCTGAGGTGTCCCAGGAGATGAAGCGTCCCAGGAGGCAGGTGAGGCAGCAAGAAAGGACAGGCATTGGGGTGGAAAATCTTGGGTTTGATTCTGATCCTGTCACTTCCTAGACATGAGCCCTTGAGCAAGGGACTTTACCTCTCTGAGTGTCAGTTTCACATTCCACACTGTGAAACGGGCAGGTAGAGGCACCTGTAACTCAGGGCAGACAGTGCTTGCCGCTCTCGAGACGCTCCCGGCAGGCTAGCGACCACGCCCCCTCTCCCCTGCCTTCCACGGATGGGCACACTGAGGCGCGGGGGTCGGGACAGGCACACAGCTGGGCTCCATCTAGATGCACTTTAAACCACTCCTGAAGGCCACTGCAGGAAGTGACTTTCCCTCCCTGGCCTGAGTTGCTTCATCCATGAAATGGGTAGATAGAGTGTGGGGGCGGAGAGCTCAGACTGGGCGATGTCCAGAGGCTTATCTGGCCGTGAAGTTCTGTGAATTAAAAGAATGTTCTGTTAATGGTAACAGCTAGCAGCTATTTGGTGTATGTCAGGCCCCGTACTTGCTCTGTACCTAATCTAGGAACACAGCCAGTTAGAAATGAGAGAATAGAGGCCTCATACATCTGATAAGGGACAGACATCCAGAAAATAAAAAGAATTCTTACACATCGACAATAAGAAGACAAATTACCCAATTCAAAAATGAGCAAGGGATGTGAACAGATATTTCTCCAAAGAAGATATATTAATGGTCAATAAGCCCACGTAAAGACATCAACGTCATTAGCCATCAATGCAAATCAAAGCTATAATGAGGTAGTACTTCACCAGGGTGACTAAAATCAAAAAGACGATAACAAGTGTTACCAAGGATGTGGAGGGCCGGGCGCGGTGGCTCACGCCTGTAATCCCAGCACTCTGGGAGGCCGAGGCGAGAGGATCGCTTGAGCTCAGGAGTTCAAGACCAGCCTCAGCAAGAGCAAGACCCTGTCTTTATTGCAATAAAGAAATACTAAAAGAAAAAAACAGGATGTGGAGAAACTGGAGCCTTCATACACTGCTGGTGGGATTGTAAAACAGTGTAGCCGCTTTGGAAAACAGGCAATTCCTGTTGAATTGACCTAGATATTCCACTCCTAGATTTTACATAAAAATATGCATATGCCTGCGAGAAATGAAACAAATAGCCACACAAAAAAGCGCTCGTAGCGGCATTATTCATAACAGCCCAGAGTGGAAGCAAGCCAAATGTCCATGGCCGAGGAATGGACAACCTCAACACGGCGCACCCGCACGGCGGGACGCCGAGGCGGCGAAGAGGGACTGGCGCACACCGCAGTGGGGACGGACCTTAGAGTCACTCTACAGTGATGGGCCGTCACCACAGACGACGCGTTGTCCGGCTCCACGTACACGGACTGTCCAGGACCGGCAAATGCAGAGAGTCAGAGAGTGACCAGTGTTGCCGGGGCCGGGGCGGGGTCTGCGAAGGGAGGTGCTGTGACTGCCGGCTTTCTTTTCCAGGTGGTGAAAATGTTCTGAGATTAGATGTGGTGGCAGTTGCACATCTCTGTGAACATACTAAAACCTGCTGGGCTGTACACTTTAAATGGGCGAACAGCATGGTCTGTGAATTACATCTAATACAGCCATTTAAAAAATAAAATAAGAGACTGAGGCCTAGTGAGGCAAAGAGAGTTATTCAAGGACAATCGGTGAGGTTAGAGCTGAAGTAAGGATTCCCAGTCCCCGGGCCAATGCCCTTCTGCCTGATTTTCTATAAAGAGGGATGATTAATAGAAATTGTGGGCCTACTACACGCCAGGTATTTATATTTTATGCAGACTATTTTACTTAATCCTGCCAACAACTCTAAGAAGTATGCATCCCTAACCCCAAGTTTCGGATGAGAAAACTGAGGCTCAGAGATGTGAAGTCACTTGCTCAAGTTGCTGTCTTAGCTCAGGTTCCCCAGGAGCAGACACAGAGACAAAGATTCCTTGCAAGAGACGTACTCAGGGAGCGCACTGCGGAGAAAGCAGAAAGGGCTGGGTGCTAGGCAAGATCCTGTCTCATCCCTCGGGACTCTGAAGGGTGAGTCAAAACCCAGAGTTGGCCCAACCAAGTCAGGGGAGGTGGGCTTTCATACTCCTGGACCCAGCAGTCATTGGCCAAGGGCCATGGGCATAGGGCTGGAAGGTGTCAATTCTCAGGCACTTCTGGACTCCGCACTTGTGGACAAAAGGGCTCATAGCCGGACAGCAGCCCTCCATAGGAAGGTCACAGGTGCATGCCCTGAAGGCAAAACGCACAGCTAGGTTAAGAGAGGGTTGCCCATAAACCGTAAAGGGACTCAAGGGATCCAGGTGGAATACCAACACTGTCCCTTCCAGGTACCTAACAGGGAAATAAGGGATCCGGGATATGAAACCAGGTTTCCCCCCAAAGCTGTGATGTCCTCACGCTCTTCAAGAGGGAAGCATCCCCAAACTGTGCCAGGAAGAAATTCCTGATGTGTGAATCACAGGGGAGGGGATGAGGAGCTGGAACCAGAGGCCAGGGGCTGGAGAGGGACATGACCTGGGCTCCAAGGGGGACAGAAGAGGAACCAAGTACACATGCGATGCAAGGACAGGTGCTGAAGCATGGAGACAGGGTCAGGCAGGCAGCACCTCCTCCCTCTGTGGCCTGGAGCAGAATGCCATCAAATCACCTCTTCTTTGCTGATGGACACTCTGGTCTGGGGGTGGACGGACCCGGAGCACAGAGATGCCGGCAGGATGGAGGCATGTTTAGAAGAAACCCCGCCGAGGGAACTCTTTTGAACAAACTGTTTGGGAGGAAGGCTGGGTTGTAGCAGGGACACACTGACTCCTGGAAAGCTGCCATGTTTGAAGAGAAGCCATCAGCAGTCAGCGAATCCCAGGTGACTGTGACCCACTCCACTTAGTCCTCAGCACGAAGGGTCTGTTCTGTGTGTAGCTTAGCCTGCAAAGTGAGTTCACGCCATGCAACCTCATGTGCCCTGTGTTTATGAATGCCTGCCCTGCACCAGCTGGCGCTGTGTTGGGCACAGGAGAAAAGGGGCCGCAGGTCCTAAACCAGACAAAGTCTTTGCTCTCAAGGGCTCCCCATCACAGGGGAGATGGGCACAGCAGGATCACGACACGACACAGTCATGGAGAGAGCTATGAGCGCTCCCTTGTCCTGCAGGAACTAGGGGCAACACACAAATGGGGCATGTTTGAGTTGTGTCTCAGGGATGCACAGGAGTCATCAGCAAAAGAAGAGGGACGCGCCATTTCCAAGTCACTTGATGATGAACAGTGGGACTGAAGCTGCTTTACTTCTAGTTCTGCTCTGGGCACTGCGTGACACTCTCTCCAGACTTCTGTTCCATATGTCCCTAAAATTACAACCTTAATTTTCTTAAAGTAAAGTAGAAAGCATCTCATTTGGAGTCAGTACTATTTGAATTCTAGTTTCACCACTTATTATTATAGTGGCATGACCTTGGGCCCAGGTGAGAGTAGACTCTCAATATTCATTCATTTCTCCTCCTGTTTCCCTAACACTGATTGGCTTTAGGCTTAGCCCACGAGTTTCCTGAGCCAACCAGAGACACTGGGCTCTTTCAGGGACACCAGGAGGTGGTGCCTGGAACCGTAGCCAGAGGCTCACAGGTCAGTGTGTGTTGGAGTGACTTGTACTGCTGTGCCCACGTGCTTCTCAAACCTCAGGCTCCACGCTGTTAGCCTAGTAGAATGGTTCTCAACGGGGTGGAGCGTACCACCTTCTCTGGGGTGCCTAGAAATAGCAGGAGGGGGGTTGGGATATCACAATGATGTGGGGGGCACAATTGGCATTTAGTGGCCAGGGAAGTTCCACAAAATTAAGAACTATCCTTTGTCCTGTCCACCTTTCAAATGTTCCCCAGACTATACGTAGGTGGAAAAACTTTTCATGGTTATCTGAGCCCTGAATCCCTAATTCCATATTCCATTTGTATTTACATATAAATACAAAAACTCATTTCACAGTTTTAATCTACTCTGAATTTTCCAAGATTGCACTGATCATGTAAATCGAGGGATGATACATTGTTTTCTTCTGAGCTTCACGGTGAGTTGAATCACATGGCGGCGTCTGAGGCAATTCAACACACCTGTACCATTTGCATTTGCAGCTCTGGGTTTACCCAGTTCTAGAGGTGGCTGCAGGCATCCACATCCATGTGGCTGCTTCAGAAGACCTTTGCGTGTGGGCATGCCCAAGTGCTTATGTAGTGAAATATGTATTATTATTAATATTTTATTACAAATGGTTTTCCTTTTATTTCTCTTTTATCATATGGTTATTGTTTTATTATCGTTACTATTTTTGGCATTTGCAGGTAGATTACATAATCTGTAAGTGCGTTCCAGGATGTTAAAGAGGGCATTACAAACTATTTGTTATAGAAGGGGGACTGGGTCTGAGAGATCCCAACCGACTGGCACAGTCTATACGACTGGGAACCTCTCCCATTTCCCCGGGGAGGACAGACAGTATAGCCTAATGGTCAAGAGCCAGAGTTTGGAAGCCAGAAAGACCTAAATCCGAGACTGAGCTCTACTGCTTACTTGCTAAATGACCTGGGGTAATTTGTATAATCTTGAAGAGCCTTTACTTCCTCATCTGCAGAATGGGGATAAAATGCCTACATGAAAGGGCTGTGGTGAGGCGTCAATGAGGACAAGTGTAGAAATGCACAAACGAAGTGCTCAATAATAGTAGAAGCTGCTATTATTATTATTGTTGCTCTTGTTATTTCTCTGACGAATCCTCCCCAGCAGGGCCTCCGAGACCTGACCACCCCTTAGTGTCATAAGCCCAGTCCCCAACCACCTACCTCCAGTCCGGCTCAGCATCCTTTATTTTCAGACACTGATGGGGAGAGAGGTCCTGACCCAGATGCCATGAAGCTAAGACACCCCAGCGGTCCCCTGTTGGTTCCAGGCCTGAATCAGGGCCCATTCTTCACTGCATGTTGTCCTGGGCGTGAGTAGTGGGGAGCAGTCCATTGTCCAACAGCTCCCCCAGACTCCATGCTGGCTTACAGCTTCTTCCTCTCTCTTCCCACCACTGCTGCTGGGGTGCTGCATGCCCTGGGGGAAACCCCTAGGCTGTGGGACCAGCCTTCTCGGCTCTGGCTCTGGCCTCTGTGCACAAGGTCCACCCCAGCCTTCAGAGCACTGTAGACAATTGTCTTCTCCCTAGATTAAGCATCCATGGACTTTTACCTCTAAACAAGTTGCCAGCTGTACAGTTCATGGCATGCAAACTTTGGAGTGGACATTGGGAGTTGGGTTTTCCTGTCATCATCCCTTTGTGGTTCTCTGTGTCTCTTCAGCACAGAAGTCATGTTTTTCCCTTCTCCAAACATGTCCACACCAAGAGAAGTGCCAATAGGCATCATCTCCTTCCTCCTGGGCCTCTGCACTCAGGGACCCCAGAGCAATCCAGAACCACACACTTGACAATCAGAGGGAACGAGCCCTGACTCTTCCTCCCAAGGCACTGGGAGCCAGCAGAGTTGTGGGAGCTGAGATGGCCTCTTCCAGCTTCAGAGTACCCAGAGCTTTCTGTTCATCCCTCTGCCCCTGGCTAGGTCATTAGGAATCCCTAGAAGGTGCAGAATGAATCTAGTCTTGATCAAGTGCTGTCTGGCATTACTGAGATGACACACACACAATGCCTACCCTGAAGAATTTCACAGTCTAGTTGGAGAGACAGTCATGCAACACAGAACTATGGTTCAGAGGGCACATGTTGAGTGTGAGGTTTCCACTAGAGGCTGTGAGCCTTCTCATGTGACAATAGCCAACTAATTCTTCCTGGGCAAGGAGAGGAGGCTTCTGAGAAAAGTTAAAATTGGAATGGGGTATTGAAAGGTGAGGAGGAGTTTTCTCAGGACTAGGATAGACCCTCAGGCCCCACTCCCTATCCCTAGCGATACAATTCTTCCATGATCAGCCCACCACTTTCTTCCCGGGTAACAATGTTGAGAGAAGAGGAAATGGAGGAAGAACTGAGGATGAAACAAAACTCTTTACACCAAGAAGCCTCCATGCTTGGATAGTCTTGGCTCAGACACATTGTTTCAAAAACACAAAATCAGTATTTCCTAAAGTGAGTCCCATATAGCATAAACTCCTCAGGAAATTTCTCTATGTTATGTGGAAAAGGAGACTCCAAGATCAAATAAATGTCACAAACATTGGGTTAAGTAAAGTCAAGGAGATTTTACTTTCAGGACTTCTCAGATGCTTTAAAGGTAAAATAAAAAATTTATATTTAAAATAAATGTTTATAAATAATTGTTTAATGATATTAAAAATACAATAATTATTATTAACAGCTACCTTTTATTTACTAATATTTCCTAATGTGCCAGACATGTGCTATGTATTATCTCACTAATTCTCAGAATGTCATTATGTCATAACTACTGTCATTGTTCTCATTATACAGAAAGGCAGAATGGATCATCCCACGCAAAGTTCATTGCTCAAGATCACACGATAAATGGTGGAGCTGAGATTCAAAGCGAGTTTTTCTCTGACCCAAAGTCTCCACCCTTTACTCGGTATGTTGAGCCTCTTCGAAGGATACACGACATAGCACGTTTCCAAGCTCAGCCACGGAACCTCTTCTCATGCAAGGTTCCACAGAGCAACTTTGGAAAACACTGCTCTAGTTCACTCCTAGGAGATCTGCCAAAAGCCATGAAAGGATGTCCAAGTCCCTGCTTCTCTTTCTTTCTCCCCGTCCTCAGCTGGGCCTGGGGTCCTGAGTCCCTCAGAGGCCCTTCTGCATTAGCTCAAGGGGCTGGTGTGAGCACTGGAAGAAGGGCCCAGGAGAGGCTGAGATTCCAGCCAGCAGCTCCCAAATTGTCCAGATCTAAACAGGTGACTTTGTCAGCTACGTATGACTCTTAGAGGATTCCAAATTCTATTCTCAGTTCTAAGTTGCTGCTTCAAACTTAGCAGCTGCTTGAGTCGCTAGCAGATGAGACAGGTCATGAACTCAGAATCCTTGAAGCCATTGCCTGCTTAGTAGGAGAAAGTAGGGGTCCTCTGAGTGCGATGCTTTCTCACTTGGGCCCCTGCGCCAGACTCCACATGAGGTCCCTAGACCTTCTTGCCACCACCTCACTGCTGGCAGAGTGATCTTTCAACAGGCAACATACAGCTTGACACTGCCCTGCTCAGAACTCCGAGGTGGCTGTCTAGGGCCTCCAGCAGCGTCCAAACCACTTGGCCTGGTTTTCAAGGTCCTTGGAGATGGGGAGACTGTGTCATCATTTTCTTTTTCTCAAGAGAATGCACAAATGAACAAATAGAGGCTGTGACACAGAAGGTCTGGCTGCCCTGTCCTTGAAGGTAAACCACCTCGTGGAAGGAGCCAAGTAGCACTTACCAAATCTCTTACACAAGTCTCTTTTCTCTGGAGACTGTTTTTAACAAGAAACAGAGAAAAGCTTTCCCTTTAGGGCATCAGAAAGAAAGTTGTGTTTAGATGTCCTGCTTGATCCTACTTCAGACGAGGCAGAGAGACAGGAATAGATGTTACCAAAGACTCCAGGGGCACAATAAAAGGAGTTCAGACATCTTTTTAGAAGTCCCAGAGTTCTCCACTAAGAACAATGACACATGCCTATTCGGGTGTCCTGAACTGTTGGAAGAGCAAAAAGCTCCTCTTTGTTGGGGGCTGGAAGCAGAGTGGGCGGTGTCTGAATGCCTCTTGGCACTGCATGGGCTAGCCTAGTGCACTGCAGCCTACAAGGTGCATATGTTACCTGGGAAGCTTGTTAGAATGCACGTGCTGATTCTGCAGGTCAGGGTGAAGACCGGGATTCTGCACTTCTAACAAGCTCCTGAGTCAGGTTGGTGCAGCTGGAGCCACCTCATGATGAGTAAGAACAAACAGGCAGTGAAAACCCTTCGTTCAACCCCTCCTCGTCTCCTGGTGCTCTGGAACTCTCACTCATCGTGGTGAAAAGATTCCAGGTCAGGCTAAGACAGGCAGGGAGGCAATCCCTAATTTTGAAAGGTCCCCTAACAATATGACACTGCTTACCTCTCCAGGGTTGTTCATCTCCCACCACCCTGCCCTTAACCTTGACTATGTGTTTGAGTTTAGCCTGACTCCTCATGGCTCCTGTGCATACCATGCTATTCCAGTCCACCATGCTCTGCACAGCTGTGCCCTCTGCTTGGAAAGCCCTCCTCACCATATGTAGCTGAATTAAGTCTGCCTCATCTTTGAAACTCTCCTGGCATACCACCTCCTCCAGGGAGTCTTCCCGGGTTCCTCAGGCTGAGATAAGTGCCCCCTTCCACCTTCTGTGGGCTCATAACCCTTGTGTCCATCGTGGCCATGATACCTATCTTCTTACATGGAGACTGCCCATGCCTCGGCCTGCCTTCCCCACCAGGCTGCAAGTTCAAAAGCATGAAACATGCCTTGTCGCTGTTTATCCTCCCAGTGACCTGCATGGGGTCTGGCACACAGAAGGTGCACGATAAACATTTGGCAAAGTGCACCGAAGCTGGCAACATCTCCTCCAAGGGAAGAAGAGTTTAGCAGGTTCTTTCCATCTCAAAGAGAAATGATTTAATTCGATAAGCAAAGCATCTTTTTGTTTTTCTATGTCCCTTTTTGTTCCTGAGTTTTTTAAAAAAGGTGCGAGATATGACAAGGATGATGATCCAGCTTGCAGGTGCTCTGCCTGGGCTGACCCACTGAATCCAGGAAGGCTGGTCCTACTATCAACCCCTTGAACGGATCAGAGAACTGAGACTCAGAGGGTCGTTAACTCATGACACAGTGCATTCGTCGTGGTGGCAGAGCAGGGATTCCAACTCAGCTCTGTGTGGCTCCGTCCCAGGCATCCTTCTGCTGAATTCTGGGGACTGCAAAGTTTAAAGTGTCCATTCCTAGTGGGGGAGGGGAGGCCTGACCATGGTCACACCCTGCGGGAGGAGGAAAAGTAAAGGTGTGGGGTGGGTTCCAGAGGGCTGGAGGTGCAGAAGGGGCATGGGACCCTTTTCTAGGGATGCAGTATCAAAAGGGACCTAGTTACTGACACAGACCTGGATGAGGGGGACTAGGTTCCAACTCCAAAAGGAGCTGCTCTTGTCTGCAAGACAGTGAGCAACTCACTTTGCTATTGACTCATAGAAGCTGCTGGAAGGGTCATCAGCTGTATCTTGATGGAGGTGGGGTGGGGAGGTTTTCTCAAAGGGAAGTACAATGTATTGCCTCTTAAAGATGGACCAGGGTTTCCAGAGTGAGTCACATCCTGGCTCCAGCCCGCCTGAGCTGCACAGGTGGTGCCCTACCACACGCCTGTAGCAACACAGCCCCGGTTCGCCCCAGCCAGCCTTTGTCCCCTCCGCCACTCGGTCTTCCCGCCCCCACTCTGAGCCAGCCCTTGATACAATGAGCTGGCTAAGGTGGGCAGAAGGTGGGCAAGGGAATCACGGCCCCTCCTCACCCCGTCCCTCTGTGGGCCTCTCCTGTTTCCCGGTCTCTCGGTTTCCATGACAGCATCTGGCAACGAGGAGTCTACTTCAAAATGCTGGCAGGGACACCAGGCAGGAGCCAGAGACACAGGCCTGGGGCGAGGGGAGGGAGCTCTTACCTGTGGAGCACCCATGATGTACGGGTCATGTCTAAGGCCTCACATCCATCACCTCCCTTTCTCCTCACCCCACCAAGGACAGAAGCATCTATCATCCCATTTTACAGATAAGGAGACTGAGGCACAGAGGGGAGAAGGGACATGTTCAGGGTTGCACAGCCAGTCAGTGGCAGAGCCAGGATGCAAGCTCAGAGTTGCGTGGGTCTCGCGCCCAGGCCTTTGGTCACTAACCCTGGCCCGTGGCTGGGGTCAGTGGTTCAGGCCTGAGCCCCCCACTTACTGCACAGCTGGGAGTCAATGCCCTCCCTTTTCTGAGACTCTGCAAAATGGAGCTGGCAAGTCCCATTGCTCTGAGGGGCTGTGAGGATTTAAGTAAGTTGGAGAAGCCCTGGACCCCTGGTGAAACCTCGGTAAAGGGGGCTCAGCCCAGAGGCTCCTCCCGCACTGCCTTCCTAGCAACAGTGCGCCCACTGCCCTGTCCTTTGCCCAGGAGTCCGGGGAGGGCCCCCACACGCACAGTGGCCCCGGGAGGCAGACAGGAGGGTCCCGCTCTCCTTCGAGATCAGGAGACCCGTTGGGGCGCGCGCGCGGTGGCCGCGCTTGCGTCCAGCAGGGCCACGGGGGGCAAGCGTATCAGAGAGACATCCCCAGAGCTCAGTCCCACCAGCACAGCAGACCTGGAAGCTGCCGGCTTCTCATCGCGGCCACACGGCAGCCTGGGCGCGGCCACCGCCAGTTTGGACAGCGCCGCTGCCCTGGAGTCCCCCTGCCTCTGCCCTTCCCTTCCTGTGGCACACCGTTCCGCAGCCAGGCGACGGTTTGCGTCCCGCAGTCGGTCGTGTCACTCGGGGCTCAGAGCCCCCCGGAGCTCCCAGTCTCTTCCGAGCAAAAGCCAGACCCTCACAGTAGCGGCCACCGCCCCCCATGTCCGCCGGGGACCTCCCTGACCCCATCTCCTACACTCACCCTCACTCACTCTGCTCAGCCACTCAGGTCTCCCCCCGTTCCTGGAACATTCCAAGCCTTGCCCTTCCCTCTGCCCAGAGTGCTTTTCCCTCAGATATGAGCATGCCTCAGTTCCTGCCTTGACTCAAGAATGTCACCCTCCCGCCCTGTGTAGAAGGGCCCTCCCTTTCTCCCACCCTGTGGCCCTTGTCTTCAACACTACACAGCACGTTCATTCCGTGATCTGTGTCTTGCGTGTCCCTCCACTAGCATGTAAGCCCCAGGAAGCCAGGCTCTTCCATCTTGTTCATGCCTGCAGCTCAGTTCCCAGAACCTATAGTCCCTGCCACCTACAGGGCAGATAAAATAGTATCTGCTGATAAGTATTTATAGATTGAATGAGGCCTACCAGGCCCCAAGCCTCTGTCTGGGGAAAGTTGATGTGACATCATTACCCTGGTTACTGGTGACTGGGCCAGCCGTGGGCACTGGACCAAAGACGCCTTCACAGGCTCTGGGCGGGTGGGCTGGGGAACTTCTGGCCCAGTAGATACGGGCTGACTGAGCCAAACAGACTCCCTGTTAAAAGGCCACATGTGAAACATACAGAGAGGCAGCAACTGACAGGGGTCAGGGGCAGAAATCAGAAGCCAGGAGGCCACAGAAACCGTGAACTGCAGATGTCATGGGCCTATAGGGGACAGGGGACGGCAGACGACATGGTCCTATAGGGGATAGGGGACGGCAGACGCCATAGTCCTATAGGGGACAGGGGACGGCAGACGCCATGGTCCTATAGGGGACAGGGGACAGCAGATGCCATGGTCCTATAGGGGACAGGGGACGGCAGACGCCATGGTCCTATAGGGGACAGGGGACGGCAGATGCCATGGTCCTATAGGGGACAGGGGACGGCAGATGCCATGGTCCTATAGGGGACAGGGGATGGCAGATGCCATGGTCCTATAGGGGACAGGGGACGGCAGATGCCATGGTCCTATAGGGGACAGGGGACGGCAGATGTCAGGGGACAGCAGAGACCATGGGCCAGGAGTAGCTGGGGATAGCAGATGCCATGGTCCTATAGGGGACAGGGGACGGCAGATGTCAGGGGACAGATGTTATTGGCCCACAGAGGCCAAGGGACAGCAGATGTCAAGGGCCAGCAGTAGCCAGGGGACAGCAGATGTCATAGGCCAGTAGAAACCATGGGCCAGGAGTAGCTGGGATAGGAGATTCCATGGTCCTGTAGGGGACAGGGGACAGCAGATGCCATGGTCCTACAGTAGCCAGGGGATGGCAGATGTCAGGGGACAGCAGATGCCATGGTCCTACAGTAGCCAGGGGATGGCAGATGTCAGGGGACAGCAGATGCCATGGTCCTACAGTAGCCAGGGGATGGCAGATGTCAGGGGACAGCAGATGCCATGGTCCTACAGTAGCCAGGGGATGGCAGATGTCAGGGGACAGCAGATGCCATGGTCCTACAGTAGCCAGGGGATGGCAGATGTCAGGGGACAGCAGATGCCATGGTCCTACAGTAGCCAGGGGATGGCAGATGTCAGGGGACAGCAGATGCCATGGTCCTACAGTAGCCAGGGGATGGCAGATGTCAGGGGACAGCAGATGCCATGGTCCTACAGTAGCCAGGGGATGGCAGATGTCAGGGACAGCATAAGCCAGGGGACAGCAGGTGTCCTGGGCCTGCAGGAGCCAGAGGTGGAATGTAGGCGCCACCAGGCAGCAATGTTTGTCCGCTGTTCTGCAGGGCATCCCAAGTGCCCAGAGGAGCACCTGGGACACAGTAGGCACTCCATAGACATTGTGGAGAATATGGGAGAGTTGGCTGGTGTGGGCAAGAAGGGCAAAAGCTGGGGCTTGAGTGGCTGAGTCACCCTTCTGTCCCAGCATGAGAGAGGCAGGGCCTGCTGCGGGCGCGCCCAGGATCTCCAGCGCCAGCATGGATCTGAACGGCCCTCCAGTTCCCGGGGGGCTGGCAGTATGGGGGTGACACGGCACTCTGGCCTTTTTACACTCCCACATCCAGTTGATGACCCCCTTAACGAGGCTGAACCGGGAATGTCTCTATCCCCCACCACCCAGCAGTGTGCTAAGGAGACCTGCCTGGAAGAGGCGGCGTGGAAGGAAGAACTTGGAAAGGCACTTCCTTCCCTCTTCTTTCTTTAGACAACTCCATGGAGACATTAATATAATTCACTTATCTTAACACTCATGTTGTTATGTATATTTTATCACAATAAAATATACCAACAAAATTCACCCGTTCTGGGCATGCAGTTAGCGGGGCTATGGGTCCGACGCGGAGGTGTCTGGGGAGGGCTGGTCGCCAGCGTGAGCAGGGCAAGCAGCGTGCACAGCAGGTGGCAGCAAAGAGCCCGCGGGGCCTGGCGAAGGGCCTAGATTTGACTTGGTCAGCCTCAGAAAGAAAGCAGAGGGGCCAGCCTTAGAGGCCAGGAGACCGGTTCTAGAGTCGGCTCTGCCACTCACAAGAGGTGTGGTCCTGGCCGCCACCCTCCCTCTCTGGGCCGAAGTTCCTCCTCTGAAGGAGACGCTCACTTCCATCAGCTCTCAAAGCTCTAACTTCCCTGAAGTATTATGGTTAAGAGAACACGCCGGGAATCAGACCTGGCTTTGAAGCCCACTTCCTGCACTTTCTAGCTGTGTGACCCTGGGCAAGATACTCCAACTCTCTGAACTTCAAGTTTCTCATCTTGAAGATGCAGCTAATAACAGTCTGACCTTGTAAGGTTCCTTAGAGGATCAAATGAGGCAACAAACACAAAGTGCTCAGCCCAATGCCCTACATAGTAGATGCTCAAAACATGCCATTATTATCTTACCTTGCGTTAGCTGATGCTGATAAGATTTACAAGGGCTATATTATAAACTAATAAGCATGGCAGTTGAGATCTGCTCCAAATTGCAGTGTTTTTAAAGTAACATTAAGTGCACTGATAGACACAGCTCTGTGTCTGGGCTGAAAGGGAGTGAAATACAGGAAAATGCTTCATTCTGGAGTGGTTTCTCCTAGTGACCAAGAGCACAGAGAAAGCCCTCCATACTCAGAACTGGCACAGTGAGATCATTGCTACGGGTCTTGGCACTGATGGGCAACCTGGCCCAAGGCCAGCTCCCAACCTTGGATGTCCAAATCCCTGTAACTCCCTTAAAGTGGTGCTTCAATCCACAGAGCTAAAGGTTCCTTTGATTTTTCTTCCCTACCTGCTTATGTGTGGGTTTAAAGAAAAAAAATATATTTTGGCTGTAATGGATACGAAAACACAATAAAACAAACAGAAACAACCCAACACAAAACTCAACATCAGAAACTCAAGGATTAGTTTAGTGACTTATTCCTATTATTTTTGGAACTCAGGAAAAAGGGGTGCGTGCCCAGCACCTATAAATACCCACACTTTACAGGTGGAGGGAATGAATGGGTGAATGCAAATGCAACCTGAGACACCAAGTAAAGAATCAAAAGGATAGCCTAATGCTAGGCTATTGCCAAAAACGTTCCATGCAGTTAGCATCATACCTCGAGGGGCTTTGTAGCATGGTGGAAAAGAATCAGAAAACCTCTGTTCAAACCTTAGCTTCGCTACTTACTAGCTGTGTGACCTTGGCTGAGTCACTTAACTTCTCCGAGCCTCCCTTAGCACTATGCTTTTCCATCTGAAAATGTCACATTCCACTTTGTTGTGTTACTTGTCTAGCACCCTGTCACCTCTAAGGGCAGCAGCTGTGTCTCTCTGTGCACTGCAGCATGCCCAGTGCCCAGTAGGCGTACAGACTCCGACTGCTGCTTTACTTCCGGCGCCTCTGCTGCTCGGCCCCTTCCCTGTCTGGATTTGGCAGGCAGGATTCAGTTCAGCCCTAAGAACTTAAGTGAGAACGTTTTCTTCTGCAAGGCGCTGCTCAAAAGGCCTATGTTTGCATCTGACCCAGGAATGAACTGCACAGCTGTTCCTGTTTCCGGTTTGATTCAAGATTCAATAAAGGATGTAGAGTAGAGAGAATGGGTTCAATTGAGTGGAGAAGCTATAAATTTTCTACTCCCACAAGGACTGGAGTGACTTCTATTAATACCCAGATATCAAAATGCACAACACACTCTACGTCTGTAGCCTTATGTGGCAGAGAAACAGTGGGCATGGGGGAGGAAACAGCTTATCTTTGTGTGCAAGAAGATTTTTAGGAAAAAATACCACCATAAATTTCCATCTCTCAAGGAGTTTACAGTCTGGTGGGTAGAAAGAGACGACAGGTAAACCAGGTATCCATCTTGCATTGTGCCTCACATTATGAGCGTGTGGTGTTATAGAAGCATCTAAGCCTGTCTGGGGGATCAGAGTATAAATGAAAGAAGCAGATACTGTCCTCAATCCATCCTTCCTTCTTCATGCCCACCCTATTATAGCTTCTTTCCTTTATACGAAATGCTCCTTATGGCCTCCACCCACCTTGCACACCTGAATTACTTTCTGTTAATCTCCCTGTCACACTCTGGAGCCCTGGCCACGTGCTCTTCCTGGGCATGCACTTCTTGCCCCCGTGCCTTTGCTCAGGCCAGCCTGCCCTCGTGAGCTTCCTCTGCCTCTCCACCCGCCGCAGCCTGTTTCAAAGTCCTGCCCACGCTCGCTCATTCAGCCAGCCAGCAAGTCTCTCCTGAGGGTGCACTGCACTCCTGGGGAACCAGCCATAGCCTGCGTCCTTGAGCTGCTCATGGCCACGGGGAGACAGACGGTGACAGTGGGTGGAATACGTGTGTGGCGGATGTAAGTCCGCGGGCGCTGTGAATCCAGGGAGGACTCTACCCCAGTCTTGGTGGAGGCGAGTTAGGGGCGACTTCCCGGAAGAGGACATGTCTCATCTGAGTTCTGAAGAATGAGGTGAAGAGAGAGGCAGGTGTACATAAACACATGTGGACATACATGTTAATATTACAGCATGGACGTGGCCAACATAGTAGCTAACCCTACTGAGCGCTATTAGGAGCTGAGCACTGGGCTAGCACATCAGACGTATTAACTCTTTTAATCCTCACAGCCCCATGGAGCTAAGGCCCATTACCTCTCCCATTTCACAGGGGAGGAAGCTGAGGCACAGAGAAGTTCAGAACGTGCTTCTGGTCACGCAGCAATTAAGTGGCAGAACTGGGGTTCAAGCTCAGCATGGCCTCAGAGCCCACGCTTATGACTACTATGGTCTGTCGCCCAAGGTGGGCACATCACTCTGCCTCTTGCCCTTTTCCCTGGACGACGCATTCATTGTGGACATCTTTCCAAGGGGTACAACTCAGGTTTCATTCTGTTTCATGGCCGTAGAAGATGTCACTGGATTTTGAGCAGGGAAATGACATGGTCAGATTTTTCCCTGGGAAAGAGACCTTGGGACAGCAGGGGGCTGCCTGGGGACAGGGAAGCTGCCATTGGGGTCCTGGGGAAGGAGCAGGAGGCCAAGCTCAGGCTGGGACAGCAGGAAACAGGGCAGTGCAGTGGGATGCAGCAGCCACCACGCACCACCTCTCGCAGGGTCAGAAGGTCAAGAAGGAAGCGGAGCAGGGGGCGTCTCAGGACCCCCTCCCTGCCAGACCTCTCCCAACGCTCCAGCTCGCACTTGCAATTAAGAGCGAGTGAGCCTAAGTTTCAGTTCTTAATTCTTTGGGTAATCTTTGCATCTACTCTACCCTGCCCCCTCAAAACCCAAATCACCACCAAAACCAAAATAAAACATAAAAACCAAAATAACCACAAGCCGCCCCAAAGCGCTGCTCTAACACTGCCTCCGAGGAGAGGCCCCAGCACACCAGCGGACTGTCGCGTCCTAAGGTGTCGACTCCGTGACAGTTCCCATCTGTTTCTCTCCACGGCCACCGCCCCACCGGTCCAGGTGACCACCGTCTCCCATCGGGATGGCAGCAACAGCCTCCTTACTGCTCTCCCCAGCCCCACCTGGCATAAGCCACTCAGCAACTCTAGCCCCGTCCCCTCATCTGTAAAGCGGGCATGCTGGCACGCGGCTGGCGCAGCCGCGAGAGGGGCGGGCGACGGAATGGACGCGAGCCCCGGTGCACTTGCTCAATCCATGGCCGTCCCTTTCCTCAGGCAGGGCACGGGAGGGACCCTGTTTCTGCTGTGCTCCCGGATCCAGATGGCAAGCGGGCATCAGAGACCCCTGGCTGGCCCAGCCCCTCGCCCTCACTCACCCAGCAAGGAGGGGAGCAGGCCTCTTGCCCTCCTCGTGGCCCTCCCACACGATAGGAGCCGCCTCACCCTAAAACCCCCGGCCCCTCTCCCCCTCCTCAGCTGCCCCTGTCCTGGGCCCCTGCACGGTGCCACACATTTATGAATGAGTCCGAGAGACAAGGCAAGCACAGGCAGGCATAACTCGGCACCTTCTCCGGGCGTGGGCAGCCGGCCCGCCTGCGGCTCCGCCAGGAAGGGCGGGAGGGCTGCTCCCACCGCAGCCCTAGCAAGCCACACGCTCCAGCTCCACCGTGGCTCTGATCAGTAATGACAGTGACATTCTCCTCTCCAGCTGCCTTCCTTTTGTCTGAACTCTCAGTTGGTGCAGAACTCAGGCTGGGCAAAGGAGTGCTATAAATTGGTCCCTCCCAGCCCCCAACAAGAGAGACTGGTGGGGAGAAATCCTGTCTGTGTTCCTGACTTGCTAATGGAGCTTCTCAGGGCTTGGTCGAGCCCACTGCTGTGAGAATCAATCAATAAGCAACGGACAAATATTTACTGAGCCCCTGATACAACAGTGAAAGGAACTCGTCCCTGCCCAGTGTTTCCTACTACTGTCAAATGCCTAAAAAGCCATTCAGTTCAAAGATCTGTGCATCCCACAGTGCCTGGTGCCGTGCTGAGTGCACAGACACCACCTTGGTGGCCTGCACTGCCGCTGGCAAGGCAAGGCGCCCCCTTGTCTTCAAGGGTCTGGCCACTACCTTATGTCCTTTGTCCACAAGTTTGTATTGTGCACCTGCTGGGCGCCAGGTGCTACGCAAGGCACTGCAGGTAGGATAGCAGACCAGACGGATGAGGTCCTTATACTCCTGAAGCTGACGGCCTGGTGGGGAATATGAAGAAAATCAAACAAAGGATGGCTGGATCAGGGCGAGGAAGGACTGTCTGAGGAGGGCCATGGGACTCCCCAGTGATGAGGAGGTGTTAGCCTTTGCAAGATCTGAGGGAAGAGGCTCTCAGTAACACAGTCAAATGGGTATTATTATTATTACTCCCCTTTTACAGATGAGGAAACTGAGGCCAGGGAAGTTAAAATACTTCCTCCATGGCCAAAGAGGTGTCTCTATTGGTGGTATCAGGATTCGAGTCTGGGCCAAGCATCTAAAACCTCAACTACTGCCACCAAACCCACTCACCTCAAGGTTCTAGCACTTTTTGAAAGAATCCTGCCTCAATGAGCCTCAGCAAAGTGGCAGGCAGCATGCTCCCAAGGAGCTTCCAGTCTCATTTGGGAGAAAATATCTTCACATAGAAAACACCAATAACTGGCAGGTCAGAAATTGAAGTATGTGTCTTGACATCAATGTATAGAGTTGATACAATTTCAGATTTTGAAAACTCAATGGGATTTGTTCTGGAACATGACAAAGTGATTACCAATTTTCTTGGGGAACATAAATCTGTATAATATATTTATTTATGAATTGGTTTATTTAATAAACACTTATGACTTGCCAGATCTTGTCATAAATGCCTTTCAGATATTAATTCTTGCAAACTTCACGACTTGTTTAATACTCATAATGATCCTGGAAGTTAATACTGTCACTTACCCGACTATGCAGTTGAGGAAATCAAGGCAGAAGCAAGTCGGGTCACTAGCTCGGGACACGCTCAGGACACCCTCCGTGGTGGAGCTGGAATCCGAACCTCCATCCCCGGCTCTGTAAGCTTTGCTCTTAATTATAGACTGAACTGACAAGTATAATTTATACAACTGAATTTTTATATCCCACTACATTTTGTCTCTTTGTCTCCTTGTTCATCTGAACTTGCTTTCAGGGTGAGACTGTGATTGTATGATTTAAATGCAGAATCCATCCCTTCCCTTAAATTTGCTCCGGTGAGCCCTCGGGAGGCTCTGCGAAGCGCCAGATGATTGTTCTCGAGGAGGCTGAAACTGACACCTATCCAGAGGTTCCTGTTACCTATCAGGGTCCCTCTACCACACAGGCAGTTAGACACCACAACCAAAGGACAGAGGACAGAGGACAATCACATCCACAGACTCTCCAGATCACAGGTGCGGGCTGGTAATGACAGGTGCCTTAGCTATGAAAACACACCCCATACAGATGATCATCCGAACAGCATGGCACAGATTCCCAGTCCTGGTCACCTGCTCTGTGCTCAGGAGTCTGCCTCACACGGACTACATCAAAGGCTCGCTTGCCATCTGCCCTCTTTGGGTTTGGCACAGGGGGTGCAGGAGGGGAGTGTCCAGTTGGCTCCCCAACTGCTGCCACTCCCAGCCTAGAGGGGGAGCCCATTGGTACCCTAGGGTACTGAGCCATCCCTGTTGGTTCCCCAGACCAAAAAGTTTACACAAGATAATAGTTCCTTTATCAAAACTCTTCTCAGCCACCCAGTTGGCACGTGCCCTCTGTTTCTTGCCATGACCCTGTTTGATAGTCAGCTACTAGAATCAGCAGACAGTTCAACAGCCCGGAACAGACAGCCTGGAAAGAAACCTGCTGCTGATCACGGGGTTTCCAGGTTACACGCCTTGAGTCAAGAGACAGAACTATGCAGATGATGTTCCCTGGAGTCGCCTGCAATCTCACGGCTCTGCCTGCAAAGACATGTAGAATTTGGTACTGACACAGGTGATGTAGGAAAGAAAGGCGGAAAGAAAGGAAGAAAAATTCAGGAAACAGGACGGGAACACGATGGGGACCATGGGTTAAATATATCAAAAGAAACTCAATTTGGACTTTTATCTTACACTGAAACCTAAATAGGTTAGAGAGTGATAATTTAGTGTGAAATGTGAAAGCATTAAAACATTGACAATTAGAAACCTTGTTTTCAGGATCTGAATAATAGGGATAATAGTAACCACTTCATAGCATTGTGGTGGGGATGAAGAGAGATGATCCAAGTTGAGACAGTGTCTGGCACTTTGTGAAAAGAGGATTGAGGGAAGATTCCATGGGAGAAAGTTGCTCAAATCTAGCTACACCAGGGGGAGGGGGGAAGGGCAAATTGGTAAGAAGGGCTGTGGCTTTTAAGGCATAATGTAGGGATCCCACAAAAACTGATAACATGACAGAGAAGGAGCGCTTCTGCTACCAGGTGGAACATGAATGATTGATGGAGTCAAGTCCCTTGATCTGTGGCCACTAGGGAATAATAATTTACGTGTACACTGTCTGTAGCAGCAGCAATTTTAGAAGCAGGAGGAGACTCAAGCTGTGCTCACGGTCATCAGGATTTCACCCTGGGCTGAGTTCCCTTTATGTGGGGTGCATGGCTGAAAGAATCCTCTCCCAGCATGGAAGGCTGGCACTGCACTCAAAACACAGGGGTTGGAAGTCTCTGTCCACCTCTACCAGATGCAGTCTGAGCCTCTCATTGTTAGAAACTTCCTCCTTAGATTGAGCTGAAACTGGCTTTCCTTCCCACTCTCCACTTTCGCATCCACCTACTAGGGGCCTCTGGTCACTAAACACTCAAGGAAGAACAACACCCATCTTGTGCAATCTCTTCCACAGAACAGCAAAGTGGGAATCCTGCCACCTCGTTTCACGATACCAGCATAACCTCAATACCAAAGCCTGAGAAGCAAGCACAATAAAGAAAACCCACAGCGACTCTCACTCATGAACTCGTAACATTAGAACCCTAAACGAGAAGGTGATTACATATAATCTGGCAATAAAGCTGCTGCAGGATGACTCAAACTGGGTTTATTCCAGCTATGCAAAAATCAGTGTCATGCTTCATGTTAACAGATTGAAAAAGAAAAACCATGTGACCATCTGGGCAGATGCAGGAAAAGCATCTGTTAAAAGTCTACTTCCATTTATGACTAAAAAGAAAAGAAACACTCAGCAAACTGGGAATAGAAAGGAACTTCTTTAATCTGATACACAGTGTTACCAAAAATCTAGAGTAAACGTTCCACCTAATCATCAAGTGGACAGCTCCTCCACGTGACCTGAAGAGGCAAGACACCCACTGTCACGTCTTCAACTCCTCATTCTACTGAGGTCTTAGCAAGGTGGTGAGGCAAGAAAAAAAAATGAAGGAACAAAAGGATTAGAAAGGAAGAAACAAAACAGTTATTTGCACCTCCTACAATTATATATACAATGTTTTCAAAATAATCTTTTTTTTTTTTTTTTTTGGAGACAGAGTCTTACTCTGTTGCCTGGGCTAGAGTGCCATGGCATCAGTCTAGTTCACAGCAACCTCAAACTCCTGTCCTGGGCTCAAGCGATCCTCCTGCCTCAGCCTACTGAGTAGCTGGGACCACAGGTGTGTGCCACCACACCCGGCTAATTTTTTCTATTTTTAGTAGAGATGGGGTCTCATTCTTGCTCAGGCTGGTCTTGAACTCCTGAGCTCAAGCGATCCTCCTGCCTCGGCCTCCCACAGTGCTAGGATTACAGGCATGAGTTACTGCGGCCCGGCCCAAAATAATCTACAAATACATTTTTTTAACTAGTAAGAGAGTTTAGCAAGACTTCTGGATATAAAAATCACTATGAAAAATGCAAACATATTTCTCTAACAAGTAACCAACAGAATATTAACTTATATATATATTCCATGTACAATAGCATACAAAATATCAACTAGAAATATATCTAACAAAAGATATGCAAAACCACCAAGGGAAAATGAAGAAACCATACCATGAGATGTTAAAGATGTTAAAAATAGCCTAAATAATGAAGAGAGATACCATGTTAATGGAAGACAATAATACTCTTTCCACCCTTTAAAGGGCAACACATATATCAGTGTTACAGCTGGGATTCAGAAATCAGAGCCATCTGGGTTTATATTCCACCTTCTGCTACTTCTAAACTCTGTGACTCTGGGCATTCCACCAACCTCTCTGAACCTGTTTCCTCACCTGTAAAGCAGGGGTAATGATTCCTGCCTAATTGTTAGAAGTCATTGGATATGAAAGCATTTTTATATAGATACAGGAGATTCTTTTGACCAGTATTATTGACTCTTGTTGGTTGGAGCATGGTTAAAAAGTTATACCTCTCAGATTCGGCTGTGTGTCATCAAGGTTATCGCTGAGTGTTTATTCTGTTCATAACATGTCCTCATTCAGTCCTCACAGCAGTCTATGAGGTGGATGCTATATTAGCCCTATGTTACAGATGAGAAAGCTGAAGCTCAATTAAGCAACTTGTCATTCATGTATTTATTCATTCAGTGAACATTCATGAACACCTTCTGTGTGAATAAGACAGACATGGTCCCTGCTCTGTTAGAGCTGATATTCTAGTTGGGAATATAGCCAAAAATTATACCTCAACTAACGAGCTGGCAGAACTAAGATTTGAACTCAGGGCTGTTGGACACCAGCATCTGTGCTTTTCACTACTCCCTGGAGGCATCTTCTTCAACCTCTTCTGCTCCTTCCTCTCTTTTGGGATGTGGTGGTTGCCAACACACATTCTGCAGGCAGCAGCAAGTTCCAGTGGGCCTTGCCGTCCAAGCCACCGCACAAACTGAGAGCTGTCAGCTTCGGCCCGGCCCATGTGATGCCCTGCATTGTCACTGGAGAATTACAGCAGGGAGGATGAATGCATAAAAGACGCGAGGCCTCCCTGCCCCTCTGACAGCGTCAGCCACATTGTTCCCAAAGAGTGCGCATCCGAGTCCTCTGCCACCATTAATGGTGGAAGCGAGTCGCTTACAAATAAGACACAGGAGCTTTATTATAATTACATCTCAAGATTCAGAAATGCTCAGCGTCACTGTGAAAGGGAGGGCAGCAGGTGACTGGGGCTAGAGTGATCCTCTCCCAGGTACATCTTTCAGATAAAACGTCTTGGATCAGGAGCAATTACTGATAACGCCAGGCCTGAATGCTAATGAGAATTACGTACAATTGCATATAATTCTTTGCCATTTATACTCTGCTTTTTTCCTTCTTTTTTCTGCTTTTCCATCTTGGCATTAATCCTGAGAAACAGACACTGGCAGGTACGATTAATGGCCATTTTGTAGATGAGGAAACTGATGCCCGAGGTCACTCAACAACAGAGGCCAGAGCTGGGGTTCCAACCCTGAACTTTTTTTACTCCACCAGCCAGAGCACCAAGTTCAACCTGCAGTGTGAAGGGGCAAGCTTAGCCTCAACAGTGACAATCACGGCGACGCCTGGCATTTGTTGAGCGCCTAGAAGAACCTCAGAAGTTCACATTCAGCACACAATGACACTTCCAGTTTTAAGCTATTTAAAGCTGTGACTGCAGAAAGACTTCTGGGGCACACCTACTCTCTAACCAGACCTACTCCTGCTTCACGGATGAGAAAGCAAGAGGCTTGCAGAGGTTGGGCAGCTTGCAGGTGGTACTGCCAGGATCCAAGCTGGGCTTGTTTGACCTTAATAGCAACAATAATAACCACTAACACTTAAATAGCACTTTTATGTATGACATGGCACCACTGAAGTGGGTTTATGCACATGAACACACCCAATTCATCAACCCAGTGAGGAAGGTGCCACAAATACTCCCATTCTAAAAATGGGGAAACTGAGGAACAGAGAAAGTGGAGCAGTATTCCCAAGGCCACAAAGCTCATGAAGTAAAGTGCTGGCATCTGAACCTAGACAGGGCAGTTCCAGAATCAATATTCTTGATCTCTTTGCTATGCTTTGTCTTGATCTCTTTGCTATGCAATGGCCACACTGTTTCTACCAGGCAGTCCTTGATTGTGAAGAGGAAAGAGTGAACACAAGATGCTAAGACAGTCCAAGGGGAGGAGGGCCAAGTTCCTTCTCTCTCAGACACTCAGCTGAGGGCCAGGAAGGACCACTTCCCGCTCAGGATTGCCCAAACCACTCTAGAGTGCAGGGTCCCTTGGCAGGCAGCTCTGGTCTCCACTCGGTTCTGAAATCACAGACAAGCATCTCCAGCCATCTGCCACCTTTGCAAGACTCTGTCACACTTGAAAATAGTACCAGGCATTCCCTGCCCTTCTGCACAGACTCGCCTCCACCAGGGGGGATGCCCTTTGTGGCAGCCAGGCAGCCTGTGTGTGAGGGTCCAGCAAGCCCTAAGTCATGTTAGGTTAGTTCCATGGGGTTGTCAGGGATGCCCATCAGCAGCGGGCCTCCTGAAGGACAGCCATTTGAGAGAAATGCAGGGGCACTGGGGACCCTGTTGCCTGGCGTCCCTCTATTCTTTGTCTTTGGTGCTGCCAGCCACGAGCACATGAAGATCTAAGGCCCCATCAGCCACCTGAGTTTCACTGATAATCTAGAAGGAGTCAGGCAAAATCAGTGTTCAAATTCCAATTCTGCTACAGACCAGCTGGGCAACCTCAAGCAAGTTATGTAACCTCTCTGAGCCTCTGAAGACTACCTGTTCAACGAGGCCAGTAATACTACTACTTACCTTGCAAGGCTGCTGTGAGTATTAAATAGGATAACGCGAAAAGATGCTCTGATGTGTCCACCCTCTCTCTGTCCCAGTCTCTGGCTTGCTCCTGGCTGCCTCCAGGACAAAAGCTAAGAGCGCAGCTCAAGACCCTCCCTATCAGACTCCAGTGCCCCTCTCCCCATGCCCCGACACACTCTCCACCTAGCTCTTGTCGCAGGGGCCTCCCGCTCCCCTCCCCACGTCGCAGGAGGAGTTCTCCAACACCTTCCAGCCTGGAAACCTGCGTACACAGGACTCCAGCCTGTCCCCGCCTGCGGGCTGGTTCCGCTCTAAGGCGGGAGCCCTCTGTCGGAGGCGCGAGCCTGCCTGGAGCATCTCGGCTCCAGCAGCTCCAGGCGAGCAGGCGGGGACTCAGGGACATGTTAGGAGGTGAGCGCGGGATCCCCTTGGCGGGTTGGGGAGGAATCACCCAGGGAAGAAAGGGTGGCTTTCTTGAAGAGCCACTGTGCTCTAGCTCCTGCTCCTGCCTTCCTGGGCTCCTTCCAGAAAAACCGAGAGCAACTTCCAGAATTTGGTCCCTGAAACAGCAGCCGTGATGCGCTTCTGCCACCAGAATCCACTTCCTGGCCGTAATATCCACCCATTTCCCCAAAGGACCCTTTCTCGGCACGTTGAGGAGGAGCGGAGCTCCCGCCAGCCACCTCCCCACACTTCTGGAGGAGGGCGGGTGGTGGTCCCATGGCCTGACCCCAGCGACGCTGAGCCCAGGGCTCCCCCGAGTGTGGTCAAGTGGTTTGGGTCAAGCCGACTCAGGCTCAAAACCCTGCCTCTCCTCTTAACTAGCGGTTGCTCCTGCGCACAACTTTCCCTCTCTGGGCCTCAGTCTCTTCCTCTGTAAAATGGGTTTAACAACACCCAGTTCGTGTAGTTACAGAGAGAATTGAGAGAGATGATGGATGCCCAGTGCCCGGCACGGAGAACACACTCAACAGATGGGCTGGGACCACGGTTAGCATCAAACTCAGATCCCGACGCGGCTCAGGGAAAACTGGAAACTCACGCTCTCCGCGTCGGAGCCCAGAGGCAGAGGCCAGGGGGCGCACCCCGGCCAACCCCGGGAAGCCACAGGTGTCTGCGCGTCGGGTCGCTGGGGCCCTGGAACGAGCTGCGCCCCGCCACCCTACCCAGGCCGCCCGCGTCGCGAGGGTCCCCAAGCGCGCCCACCTCGAGCCCGGCGCTCGGGGGTCTCGGCAGCCCGGCGGGGACTCCGGATCCAAGCCTGGCCAGCCGCAGCCTCGCCCCGCCACCGCAGCCCCGCTCCGCCCGCGCCCGCCAGCGCTCCGCTCCGACTCACCGGCGCCGGCTCCGGGGAAAGTTTGGTGGCGCGGCGACCGCGGCGGCCGGGCTGCTGGGTGTGCGGCGCGGGCAGCTGCGCGGGCGGGAGGCGGGAGGCGGGCGGGGCGGGGAGGAGGAGCCGCCGAGGGGGCAGCGCGGGCGGCCACCCGCGCCCCGGCCCCCGCTCCTAGGGCCGCCCCTGCGCCGGAGCCGGGTGGCGCAAGGCGCGCGCCTCTGCTCGGACACCGTCCCGGCTCCCGCCCCGGGTTTGGAGCCGCTCCCGCTGGGCGCCCCAGCCTCGGGCTCTGCGCTGCGGGCGGCTGTTCGGGTTTGGAGAGAGGCGACAGAAGGGCTAGAGCCTTGGCACGACAGCATCGCCACCGCCGCCACCACCGTGCCCGCAGCCCAGGGCGCACGGACAGGCGCAGGCCCAGGAGACAGAGGCAGGATAGGAATAGCAAAGCCAGTGACGGGGACTGCTAAAGACAGGCAGTGACACCCCACAGCCCCATCCTCAGAGACGCCCAAACGGGAAAAGACGGGGTCGGGCAGAGGTGGCGGCAGGCCGACAGACAGGGACCCTACCCCTAGAGGCTTCCTGGGGAACCGTGGAGACGCGGGACTGGAGCCTCAGCCGCCTCTTGCGTGACTTCAGAGCGGGCCGCGCTCCAATGGCGTCCTCGCCCCAGCCAGAGGCGGGCCGGGCACCTTCCGCGGCTCCCCGGGAATTTCTGGCCCCTGGCTCTGGAAGCTCGAGGATTTTTACTGACTGCCTTCCTTTCCAGAGCCAGAGAGAGGTAAAGTTGTTCCCTCCCCGCCGGCCCCCAGCGCCAGGAATACTCCATTTGCACCTCGGAACAGTCGTGGCTGCAGGTCTCACATCAACGCAACTGCGAGCGGGAGAAGGGCGTTGGAGAAGGTGGGAAGGGGTGGGGTGGGGTGGGGCAGTGGGGCATCACAGGGGTATTTTAGCGCCCTTCCGGGAAGGGGCAATTCCTCCAGCAGCGGTTGTGGGACCACACGGAGCTGGGTCTGAGGCCCAGCTTCACAGGCCGTGTAGGTGGGCGAGAGCGCCTTCCTGGCGTCAGGGCCCATGTCTGTAAAACGGGGGTTGATAAAGACAGCGGGCATTGGGCCAAACGCTCCTCTAAGTGTCACAGCTGCTCACTCATTTAAACCTCACAACAATAATAGCTACTGAGTAAACAGGAACTATTATTATCCCTATTTTATAGATGAGAAAACTGAGGCACATAGAGTTTGAATAACTTGCACAAGGTCACGTATAGGAGAAATGAGCATCCACCTGGCCCCAAGGCCCAAGGTCATGCTATAATCTTCATCTCAAAGGGGCTGTTGGAAGGTTTCACGATGTCATTTATGCAAGGGTTTAGTAAGTGCTCCATAATGGTAGCTCATAGATCACGGAGCCTGTCTGCAAGGTGAGGATTAAAGGACTGATAGTGATGTCTGAGACTCTGGATTTAGGGTAACTAGGGGGCCATGTTACTATCCTGGGTACCAACTCTGTTACAAATTAGAGAGGCAAGGGGTTCCCCATTTGCTTCTCTGACCAGCCCTTTGTACATTAGCGTAATCCCACAACCAAGACTGACCCTGAATCCACATAAGCGTTCTCCCGTGCCCCGGTGAGTCTCTGGGGCCTCCGTATCTTACACTTTACCAGACTAATGCACCCTTTGGAACTGAGTTTGTTCTCAGCTGGACCTGCTACTCACGGCAACAACTGTTATAAACTCTAAAGGAAATCCATTTTCTCTCTCCAGCTGTGGGGCTTATAGGAGCAGGCGGGGGAAAAGCCTCGGAAATGTCTGGTCCACTTTCATGCACCCCTCTCCTTTCTGCAGTTCAGCAAAGGCTTCATTACTTGGAATTCCTCTCCCAAGTTTCACTTCCTGGGCTGGTTTTTAGGCCTGCTAACCCATAATGATCAGCACTTTTGGAAAAACCAGCCTTCTATAAACAGCATGTCAGATATTATTTGAGGTTCTGGTGACCAGAGTATGTATTGTTTTGTTGTGGCATTTGGAACTCATGTATCATGAGGTAACCCAGGCCATATGGTGGGAGTAGGGGGGGGCAGGAGGGATGACCAACCTACTAACAACATACAGGCAGCAGGAACAAAATATAATAGCTGGCCCTCACGTCAGGCTTAGTGCACACCAGGCCCTATTCCGAGAGCTTTACATAATGTAATGCACCTGTTCCTCATAGCAATTTCATACTATTGTCACACTATTTTGCAGATGAGAAAATGGAGGCACAAAACGATAAAAGGACTTGCTGAGAGTATACAGCTAGTAAGTCATCCCAAGATCAGACAGGAAGCTGCTGAGCCAGGTCTGGCACCTGGATCGGTTTGGCTCCACAGCCCTGCTCCTACTTCTGTGCTTTGTGGAAGAAAGCCAGAAAAGGGACCACTGGAGTCCCTGAGTAGAGATTGGAGGCAAGGAGAAAAAGAAGTAGAATAAAAATATCTGCTCTGCCACTTGCTAGCTCTATATTTACTTTGCTTCTCTAAGTCTCAGTTTCCTTATCTGTATGTAAAATTAGAATAATGACCCTTATGTTACATCCAAGATTTTAATGCTGATTCTTTTGGTTGCAGGTAGCATAAACCCAGTGGTAACCAACTTCAGCGAAAAAGGGCTCTTGAACTAAAAAGTTTAGGAGGCAAGTCTGGATTCAAACACAACTAATTACAGAGGCTCAAAGGAAGTTGCCATGAGTTTGTCCGTTGACTCTGTTTTCTCTTGTGTTAGTTTTTTTTTACAGGCTGGGTCTTTCCCCAGGGAGGTGGAAATGGCAAGTAACCTCAAAGCAAAGAGATCACCTCCTTCCCAATACTGCCAGCAAAAATCCCAGGGTTGACTTCAGTTGGCTTGGTCAGGATCACATGCCCCATCCTGAAACCATTCTGGTTGCTGTGATTGGCCAAGCCTGAGTCACATGTCTACGCCTGGAGTCAGGAAGTGGGATCAGCCTCTCCTAAGCCACTGGGTCAAGGAGTGGGTGAGAGATGGTTCCCTAAAAGAAAATCAAGATGCTATTAGCAGAATAATGGGGCACTGGTGCTGGACAGGCAAGAACACAGCTGTCCCCTCCCTCACAGAGCTGTCATTAGGATTACAGAAGCTCATGTGTGCAAAGTGCTCAGCACAGTGCTTCACCCTGGTCGGTGCTCAGTAACTGACTCCTCTCCTTTCTTGCCTCCTCTGGAAAATAGGAATCATTGCTCACCACATCCCAGCCAACTGCCCCCTTGTTCATGAGGGGAACCTGAGGAAGGCCTAGACAGCAGAAGGGGCTTGCCCAAGGTGCCCCAGCTAATAGCCACAGAACTCACATCCCCGACTCTGAAACAAATCCCAGTTAATGTCTTTGTGGATGACTTCAAATCTCCCACTAACCAAGGGTGTTATCTTTACATGTGCACAGGGTGGAAGGGAGAACGCAAAGCCTGTAAGGCCCAGGGGAAATGTGTGCCATTATGTTGGGCTCCAGACTGTGCAACACGCTGTGAGCCGGGACAGTTGGGCAGAGTGCCGGTCAGGCCCCCCACACCACGTCACAAAGTTAGCCATCTCCTCTGGGGACTGGGCACTCTGGTGCTGAGAGATGCAAATGTTTTTTTTTTTTTTCCTGTCGCTGCCCAAAGTAGGCAGGATGGCTCTTCTCTTGATTTATTTCCTCTCACTCTGTAAGAGCAGAAGTGTATGCACATCACGGATAGCACCAAGCTATGCATAATCCTGCTCATTGCAGGATTGTGTATAATAGGAAAAGATTGAAAATAATCCAAATGTCTAACTATAGGGGATTGGTTAAATAAACTATGGTACGTAGATGGAATGGACTACTAACTAGTTGTTACAATCATATAAAAGAATATGTAATTATGTGAAAATAGATCATGGTATAAACGTGAAGTTGAAAGAGCAAGTTATAAAAGACTAAGTATGTATGAACTCATTTTGTGAAAAATTATTCTTATTTGTATAAAAGAAAGCTTAAAGTACCTGTATTAGAGATAGGTGGGAAGGAACAAAATTTGTGGGTGCTTTTGGTTTTCACTTGTTTTTACCTATCTGTGTTTCTAACATTTCTTTAGTAAATTTGTATTACTTTGGTAATTAGAGAAAATGACCAATAATTCTTCTAAAAGTATTTGCATTTGGTTTCCATCTGGAAAAGCACTTTCATTTATTAAAAGATCACAACCAGCAGTGAGATTAAATTGATCTCTGTCTCTCTGGCTGGAAGCAGCAGCAGCAGCAGCCTCTGCAGGGCACTGCAGTGAAAGAAAGCTGTACCAGGAGGCAGTATCCATTTGCTATGTGGCTCGGGGAAAGTCACTCAGTGTCTCTGGGACTCTGTTGCCACATACATGATATAAAGTGTTTGGTTTCATTGTTTCTGGAGTTCTTTCCAGGGCCAAGATTTTCTGTATGGGTAAGGTCTTCGACCTTCCACAAATATTCATACACGGGGTAGGAGAACATGCAATGGCTGAGAAATGTGTTTAGCATAAATTATTTTTGTCTGTCCACCCAGTGAGGCTGCTGAAAGCTCTGCTCAGCTTCTCTGCCTCTTAGCATTTGCTTTCTTCTCAGCTTCACAATCTCTCCATCTAGTCGCTGATGAATTGGCAAATTCATGGAAAAGAGCACATAGAATGTCGGCCCCACCTTATGCATTTCTCTTCATGCTGAGATATTGACCCCTCAAGTCCTGGCTTCCTAGATAGCTCTTCGATGACTTCTAACAGATGTTTATTTTCTTTTTAACACTTTTTCCAGATTTTCTAGTTTATTGAGAAAATTGATCTCTACAAGCAAATTTTTCATAGACAAAAGCAAAAGTCCCCTCATGTGATATTAAGTGAAAATGGCTAATTTTAAAATGATATGTTTCCATTTCTATGGAAAACACATATATGTGTTTATACAGAAGAAATAGAGAAAGAGTGAAAGCTATACACAGCAGTTATCTCTGGCTAGACTTTCTTTTTTAAAAACGTTTATCCATATTTTCCAACTTATGTAATAGACACTAAGAATTTCCATACTGGGGTTGACCTTTGAAGTAATTTATACACATCTTACAAATGGGGAAACTGAGTTCAAGAACATTTTATTTCAGTTGAACAATTAGTGGGGGCTTGCTGTGGGCAGAGACCCATGCTTTGGACCATGAAACATCCAAAGAAATATAACACCTAATAACTTAATTCTATCTCAAGAGTCTCCAACTTGTGCTAGACTTTGGGACATGAGGAAAAAGATATCTGCCCTCAAGATAGTTTATTTAAGGAGAAAGATATGCAAATAAGCCATCATAGGTATGATATGATAAATGCTAAAATAATGATGTGAAAAGACTGTGGTTTGCCTCCTCTTCACCATTCTCCCAATATCCAACTAAAAGATTATTTTTCCTACCCACCTTAAAGCAAGGTGTGGCCATGTTACTAAATTCTGGCCAATGAGATATAAGGGGAAATGTGGGGATTTCTGGGAAGTCTCTTTAAAGGGAACAAGCAAACTCTCCTTTCCTTTTTTTCTGCTGCTTGGAATGTAGATGTAATGGCTGGAGCTTTAGTAGCCATTCTGAGTGATAGTGTCACCTTTGGCAGGAACCACATACTGGGATGGTGGAACAGCAAGATGAAATAGCCTCAGTCACTGACACCATGGAGATGCTAGATCAGCCCTGGGTTGTCTATCTCCATGCTTATTTTACATGAGAAAGAAAGAAATATCTCTCTTGTTTATGCTACTACTATTTTGGATTTTCTCTCACATGCAGATAACCCAACCCTAACTTATATGAATCCTAAAAATGGAACAAGAGGGTGAAGGGAGGGAAAAATGAACATCTTCCACTCTTGGGCATCAAGAAAATTAGAGGAGGTATGAAGGTTGTGAAGAGTTCACCAGTGAGATGGGCAGGGATTAAGAAGGAAGAGGGTTTTAGGCAGAGTGGGCCATGCAGGGAGTGTGGCACAGGGTTGTAAAAAGGAACCTAGGCATTGCATAAAACAGCCTGGATTCAAATTCATCATCTTTTTTTTCTTTATAATTTTTTAATTTACTTTTTCTTAAATGTTTACTACTTTCTCTTTTTTTTTTCCTTTGAGACAATCTACATGAATTCCAATCCATCATTATCTTTTAGCAAGGTACTTCACCACTGTACACATCAGTTTCTCCATCTGTAAAATGGAGACAATAATAGCATTAACTTCATTAGGTTGTAGTGAGGATCAGGCGAGTTAATGCATATGACATGCTTAGAACAGTATCTGGCAAACGGGGAGTACTTAGTAAGTGTTGATTGTTGTGTGCTTACCTACACAATTGGAAGTTCGTAGTCCCACCTTATAGGGTGGCCAGTGTGCATAACACAGCACAGGGCTTTATAATAGTGGGTACTCCACCATGCAGCATTCTTTCCCTCCTTTCCCTCAAGGAGCTTACAATCAATATTTAACAAATCCCCACCAAGCCCCTACTCTGTGCCAGGCCCTGGACCAGGAGGTCGCTGATTCCAGGAATTATCAGACCTTATCCTTGCCCTCAAGTTTACAATCTCAAGAAGAGAAAAGGAAAATAAATAAGCATAATATAGCGTGCAAAGCGGGACTGTGGTCTAGTTTCAGTCCATGAACCCAGGTAAGCAAGAAAGAAAGCTATTTCTTGGTATGTGAATTCAGGCTCTGCTATTATCTCCCATTATACCTAGCGAAACAATCTTAGGCAAGTCGAGTTTTTCCTGTTTCTCTGGATGGCACTTGTTGAGCCTCAAGAGAAGCTGACTGAGAGAGGTGCAAGCAGGGAAGGGACAAGAGGCCAGGCCACAGATGCAAGCCAAAGGGCGGTTCTGCAGAGCTGGGATCAGGTTTGGACTCTGGGAAAATCACTCTGGAGGAGGGGCGGGTGCGCAGCCCGAACGGGGCGGGCAGTGGGGTGCGGGCGGGAGAAGGGCGTCCGGGCGCTCGGGCGCAAGACTGTGGTGACCGCAATACGGCGCCGAGGGCAGAAGAGATATTTAAGGAGACTCTTGGGTTTTTGCCTTTCACGCCCAGGTGGAGTCGTTCACTGAGAAACGCTAGGAGGGCGTGCGTTTAAGCGCCGTAAGGGTCGCCGGCTGTGGCTACTGCCGCCCTGCTCCTGCTTCCCCTTCCTCTTTCCACAGAACTCGCCCGCCCTCGCCTCAGCTAAAAGCGCCGATGGCTTCCTCGCGCTGCAGCCCGTGTGACCCACGCCTGGCCAATCAGCGTGTCTCAGATTCCTGGTCACAGTGATTGGTTCATGGACTGGCACATAACTGAGAGTTAGCCAATGAGGATTAGCCCTGGAACTATCCTGGGAAACCATGGGGGTGGGGGCGGGGCGTGGTGGGGGGCGGGGCGTGGTGGGG
>VSMD01052935.1:110569-145704 GCA_008750895.1 Mirza zaza
GTTGACTCCTCCCCATCACACCACCATCCAATCAGCCCCTACAGTCTGTGGTGATTCCCCCCATCACACCACCATCCCATCAGCCCTACAGTCTGTGGTGACCCATCCCCCATCACACCACCATCCAATCAGCCCCTACAGTCTCTAGTGACTCCTCCCCCATCACACTACCATCCAATCAGCCCTACAGTCTGTGGTGACTCCTCCCCATCACACCACCATACAATCAGTCCTACAGTCTGTGTTGACTCCTCCCCCTCACACCACCATCCAATCAGCCCCTACAGTCTGTGGTGACCCATCCCCCATCACACCACCATCCAATCAGCCCCTACAGTCTCTGGTGACTCCTCCCCCATCACACTACCATCCAATCAGCCCTACAGTCTGTGGTGACTCCTCCCCATCACACCACCATCCAATCAGTCCCTACAGTCTCTGGTGACTCCTCCCCCATCACACTACCATCCAATCAGCCCCTACACTCTGTGGTGACTCCTCCCCCTCACACCATCATCCAATCAGTCCTACAGTCTGTGTTGACTCCTCCCCATCACACCACCATCCAATCAGCCCCTACAGTCTCTGGTGACTCCTCCCCCATCACACTACCATCCAATCAGCCCCCATGGCCCCTCACCCCTCCTTCGTCTCTCCCATGCCTCAGCCCTGCCTAGGTCGCCATTGCCTCTCACCTGAGAGATTTCTTTTTTTTTTGTTTTTTTTTTTTTTAAATTTTTAAATTTTTTTAAATTATATTTACTTTTTATTATTTTTTAAAAAATATTTATTAGCTTTTTTACCAGGAATCCTAACCGCTAGACCATGTGGGACACCTGAGAGATTTCAATGGCTTCCTAACTGTCTCCAGACCTCAGGGCTTGCTTCTTCCTGTCCTCGCTCCTCCATCAGGACACGAGCAGAGTAACTTTTCTTAATGAAAACCCCATCGTGGGGCTCCCCGGCCGACAACTTCTCAGGCGATTGTCGAGAGAAACGCACGCGTCCTCGGAGCAGAGCGCGCCTCACCGGCTCTGGAAGTGACGCAGCCGAGGGAACCTGCTTGCGGTTTCCGCGCGGCGCGCCCAGCTGTGCAGGTGTCACGTCTGAGTGAGGTACAGTAAAGAGACGGCAGCAGAGAGTCCCCAAACCGGTGACAGGCCGAGCAGCAGCTGGAGTTGGCCTGGGGAAGGGAAGGGTTACAGCTGCGGGCGGGAGCCCCGCTCTGACACGCAGGCCGTGGTGCGCGTCCGAGCCACCTGGGAAGGCGTGCCCAGAGATGGCTCTCCTGGGTGTGTGAGAGCCCCGTCAGCGCTAAGGCTTGGGAAGCAGATTCAGCCAGGCCACCCGGAGTGTCCTGGAATCCTCAAACCCAAGCGCTGGAAAGGACTAGCAATCATGTGGCCCTGTCCTTCGTCCTTTCACCTCTATAAACGTCCATCCTTCCCACCTTAAAAGTGAGAATAATGACACCTTTCAGGCTGTCATGAGGCTCAAAGTAGATCTGTGTTTGGGAAGCATGTCTAGACTGCTATATTAGCTTTTATGATGGATGGGGAAACTGAGGCCTAAAGAAATGAATCAATTGTTTCCAACTAAGGTTGTGTGTTGACAGTAAGGATCCCAGGATCCTGCTGTCGGGGTGGGGTAGGGGCCCAGTCACCTGTATTTTTTAACCTCCCCCAGGAGATGTTGCTGGGAAGCCAGGTCTGGCTCTCTTCCCAGAATCCCAAGGCGTGCCTCTGGCCAGAGGGTCACTGAGGTGCTGCTGGCTGTGTGTGGTCAGCTCACCTTGCTTTTCCTGTCTGGAAGCCAAACTGCTGGGAATACAGAGGCCCTCTGGCACTGTGGTCTGAACTTGGCTATTAAGGGTGTTCTGGAAAGATAAGTCTTCAGGTACACAGTCCTGGGCTCCAAGGGACTTGCTGACAACTGGGGAAGGGGTGGTTTGGAGAGGAAGGGAGTTGGGGGAAGGGATGGGATGCTCCATCATGGGCCAGATAGAGTTGAAAACAAATTTAAAAATGAGCTAGGTTTGTCATGGGTGGGGTGGGGACATGGGGATGTGCTTCAGTTGTCACCTCCATGTCTTCCCCTGGCTCCTGCTGGCTCCCTTCCTGTCCTTTCTATCAAAACATATTCTCTGTTGCAGAATCTGAATTTCCTTCTCTCTTTTTCCTTCCTCAGTCTCACCCTGTGGTGCCCCTGGCCTTGAGCTTTTAGCCTGAGTTGTATTTTCTCAGGTCTTTATTTCTTCTCTCTGCCAACCCTGACCTTGTCCTTACATGCAGTGGAACATGTTGGAGAAAATACATATTTTTCACATCCGTCTTGCACAACCACCTTGACTGTGCTCACTTGAGTTATGACCTTGAATGTTGAGAGAGCCCTCAATGCTGCCCAGCAATTATACTCTGCCTCCCTAGTCATTCTCTCTCTAGTTCTGCTAGATGATTGCTTCACTCCTCTGCTCCCTTAAACCCTTAATGCCTCCTCTCCCGTCCTCACTCTCTGCTTCCTATTCACTGAGAAAATGGAAGTAGTCAGAATGTCCTCAGACGCTGTCACACACCTACCCTTCCACCAGCATCTCCACCCACGTACTCTGCCAGAGATGAATTGACCATGCACTTATGTATCTGTCCTTGTGCCCTAGACCCTGCCCTCCTCATCTGCTCAAGGACATCTCTCCAGCAATTGTCCTCTTTTGCCACAGCATCATTTTTACCTCCCTCTGAATCATTCTCATCAGGCGTACACACATACTATTATTTAATATTTTTCCCAACAACACAATACCACTGACAAAAACCCTTCTTAAGGCTAAGGCTGGAACTGGCAGTCTTGTTTCTGCCACATTCTGTTGGTTAAAGCAAATCACAGGGACAGGCCAGGTTCAAGGAGAGGGGACTACACAAGAACTTCAATACCAGTGGGTGAGATTCTTTGGGGCCCATCAGGCAACAAGCTACCACACCTGCCTTTGCAGCAAAAGTCCTCAAAAGAACTGTCCTCGATCTCTCCAGTTCCTCCCTCCCATTTTACTTAAACCCATTTCAATCACTCTCACTGCTCCATGGATACCCTTCATCAAGGTTGCCAATCGTCTTCCCATGGCAGGATCAAGCCTCAGTCCTTATCTTGCTGTTCTTGGCACAGTTGGTTGCTCCCTGCTTTGCCTGATGATTTCAGGACCTCATGCTCTCCTCCCTTTCCTCCTACCTCACTGGTTTCTCCCTCTTTTTTCTTTCCTGTTTCTCTCCTCTGCCCATCCTGTTAATGTTGCAATGACCCAGGGCTCAGTCCTTGATCCTTTTCTCTGTCTGTGTTCACTCTCTTGGTTATCTCACCTGCTCTCTTTGCTTTAAATACCATCTACATAGGACTCCCACATTATATCTCTAGCCCAGACCTCTCACCTGAATTCTGACTAATACCCAGCTGTCTTCTTGACAGCTCCAGTGAATATCCATAGCACAACCAAACTCCTCGTGTCCAAAACGAAACTCCCAATTCCTCCCTCTCTCACAAAACCTTGACCTGCCCCCAGCTTGCCCCATTTCAGTGGATGATGATTCCCTTCTTGCAGTTTTTCAGGCCAAAAACTCTGGCGCTGGACTCTTCCCTTTCTCTCATACCACATATCCAAACCACTATGACATCCTGCTAGATCTACCTTCAGAATAGAGCCAGACACTGACCACCTCTCCTGGTTGGAGCCACCATCCATTCCTAGCTGGATGACTTCTCATGGCCCTGCTATTTCTCCCCTGACCTCCTGTGGTCTACTGATTTGGAGCAAAGTGGCCAAAGGGATTTTTTAAAAATCTAAGCCAGATCACAGCCCTCCTCTGCTCAACACTTTCCTATGGCTCCTATGTCACTCTGCATGGAAGTCCTCACCATCGCCTACAAGACCCTGGGGACCTGGCCACTGCATGACCTCTGACCCTCTCCTACTCTCCAGCCCTCTGGCCCTTCGCTATTGCCCTACAAACACAGCAGCACACTTCTACTCCAAGCCTGGACCGCTCAATGCCTACATCTCTGCAGAGTGTCTCCCTTACCTCCTTCAAGCCTTTGCTCATTGCTGCCCTCTCACGGAGGCCTTCCTTGACCTCCCCATTTAGAACTGCATCCCACCTCCACCTCCCCTTCTTTCCCAATGTCCCTTCCCTGCTCTTTCTTCTTGTGGACAATCCTTAACCTTCTAACATACTTCATAATCTACTCATGTACTATGTTTGCTGCTCATTGTCCCTTGCTGCTAAAATGTAAGCTTCACAAGGGGAAGAATCTTAATCTCTTGCTCACTGATGCATTTTAAGTGCCTAGATGCATTTTAATAGCCAGGTACAGAGAGGGTGCCAAATTTTAAATTTTACTATATCTCAAATCCTTTGTGGAACAAGGCACAGACAAATTCTTTCTTTCATCTACCCTTCCACTAATCTGCCATCCATTCATCCATATCTGTTTATGTGTTTATCACCCACCCACCAGCCATTCCTGTCTATCTATCCATCTGTCTCATTCAACATGTGCCCAAACAATCCTTCAACATACATTTTTGGAGCATCTATTTTTAGCCAAGCAGTGTGCTGGGCTCTACTCTCAAATCTATGACAATGAGACCCAGACCCCTGGAGTGAGGAAGATAGAAATGAAAACTAAGCACTACCTTACAAAGTGTAATTGGAGAAATAACTGTTTTGGGATGTTTTCATAAGAAAAACAAATAAATGAAACCCAAGGACTGGCATCTTAAAGTAAAGAATGGTACCATAAACAATAAGCGGTGAATTGGTTGGGGGTTGGGAGGCTGGAAAGGGAGAGAGGGAAGGTGTCCCTGGTGCTTTCTTCCTGTGTCCCAGGCTGGGTACAGACCTGGGACATCTGGGTTCTACTTCCCTGCAGGTCACTGAGCCTCAGTTTCCTCATGTGCAAAATGAGATCATAGCACCCACCTGACAGACTCTGTGGGTGCTATACAAGAAAACTTCTTGTATCTGTGGCTCTTAATCCTGGCTGCACACTCTCAACCCTTTGGGGAAGCTGATGCCCAAGGTCCCACCTCTGAACAATTAAATATGAGTCTCTTGGGGTGGGTCCTGGGCATTGTTATGTTTTAGAAGTTTCCAGGGGATTCTAATGTGCAACCAGGCTTGTACGCCACCAGAGCTTGAGCAGTTTAATCAATGCCCCATTTCTATTTAATTAGAGGAGATGAGACATTTGTGAAGATGCAGATGACAATATCTGATACTTTCAAGGGCTTCACAAGTTGTATATTTCTTGTTATACTTGTTCTTGACTTATGTCATGGGTGAAATGGATGTTCATAAGGCTGTTTTGAGGGGAGAATTAAATGTAGTGGGGAGCAGGAGTAAGAGTTGAAGAGAAGGTCTCAAAGGTTGAGAGCCAGAGGGAAGGAGAGAGAGAAGCAGAGACAGAGAGAGACTGACTGATAATTTTCTGAGTTAACTGGGCAAGGTAAGAAGAAATGGCAAAGAAAAAAGAGGGTACAAGAGCACTGGCCAGAGATTATATTCCTCGACTGCCCGCTGTGAGTGCTGGAAGAGTGGGCTGGGTAGGGCTCATCTCCCTCCAGGGGGAAGTGGGGTGCCTTGGCAAGCACATGAGAAGCAGACTCCGGTTCTCTCCTAGGAGTCTAACAGCGATGGGTGGAACGCGAGCTCAGACTCTTTAGGACGAAGACACCGAGACAGTGGACATGCAAGGGATTTATGGGAGAAGCCCCTGTATGCTAGCCCTTGTATGCTATAGTATGTATAGCACTAAACATACAGCTCTGTGCTGGGCCTTGTGGATACAACAGTGAACAAGATAGGCATGTCCTTGCCCTCCAGGAGCTGGCAGACATTTCATTATAATTACTTAGTCACAATTATGAGATGCTCTGGGAATCTCTGATAAGTTAGGTGACCATATGATTTACCATCTAAGCCTGTACCCTTTTGAGATAATAATTGAGATAATAGTTATGCTTAGACAACTGGCATAAACTGGGACTTAATCCTGGACAAACTGGGATATACAGAGATCCTGAAAAAGATAAACACGGGCTAGTCCTGGAAATCAGAGGTTTCCTTGAGAAAGGACATTTGAGCTGAGATCTGAAGGATGTGTAGCAGTTAACTAGTTGCTTGGACTTCCATTGTATGTTCTCCAGGGCAGAAGACTCTCCTAGGTGGCTGTCACCATGGCAGTTGGCTGACTGAGGATTGATTTCTCACTGTTGTAGGGACTCCCACGTCAGGGATGTCACCTTGTCTGAGAGAGTTCTGTCTGGGATTCTTTTCATGACACTGAATGGAAATGCAGGGCACCTAGAGAGTTAGTCAAAGGCTTTCCCTCTGCCTTTATTGTGTTATTTGGGGCAGAAAATAAGGGGCCCTGGTGGCATTCAATCATAACCCACTTTTACCTTTTTTGAGAAATTAATGGACCTGCTTTCCCCATTTTTTTGTGTGTGGCAAATGTACATAACATAAAATTTGCCATCTTAACCATTTTTAAGTCGTAGTTCTATGGCATGAAGTGCATTCACACTGTTGTGCAGCCATCACCACCATCCATCTCCAGAACATCTTCATCTTCAATTGAGACTCCACTCATTAATCTCCCCGTATCTCTCCTTTCCCAGCCCCGAGCAACCACCATTCGACTTTCTGTCTCTATAAATCTGACTACTCTAGGGACCTCATATAAATGGAGTTATACAGTACTTGTCCTTTTGTGACTGGCTTATTTTGCTTAGCATAATGTCCTCAAGGACAATCCATGTCGTAGCGTGTATCAGAATTTCCATCTTTTTTAAAGCTGAATAATATCCCATTGTATGTATAGACCACACTTTATCAATTTATCCATCGATGGACACTTGGGTTATTTCCACCTTTTGGTTATTGTGAGTAATGCTGCTGTGACTGTGGGTGTACAGTATCTGTTTGAGTCCCTGCTTTCAATTCTTTTGGATGTAAACCCAAAGTGGGATTGTTGGATAGTATGGAAATTCTGTGTTTAACCTTTTGAGGAACTGATGTGCTGTTTTCTGTGGTGGTTGAACCATCTTACATTCCCACCAACGATGCGCAATGATTCCAATTTATCCGTGTCCTCTGCAACACGTTTTATTTTATTCTCTGTTTTTTGTAGGGGCTAAAAATTTTTTATTTTGGCCAGGCACAGTGGCTCGCACCTGTAATCCCAGCAGTTTGTGGGGCTGAGGCAGAAGGATTGCTTGAGGCCAGGAGTTCAAGACCAGCCTGGACAACACAGAAAACACAGCAAGACCTTGTCTCTACAAGAAATTAAAAAATTAGCTGAGCATGTGAGACCCTGTCTCAAAAAAAATTAAAAAATGCAAGTAGACAGAATAGTATAAAAGCACTCATGTGTCTATCGCTCAGTATCCCCTGTTATCTATCTGATTTCATACTACACACACCCACTCCTCCCCTGCTATGTTATTCTGAAGCAAATTCCAGACTTCATATTATTTCGGTAAGCCTTCATAAATGTTTCAGTATATCTCTGTAAAAGATAATGACCTTTTAAAAAATAACCACAATACCATTATCACACCTAAAATAAGTAACTTCCTAATATCATCAAATATTTAGTCGGTGCTCAAATTTTCAATTATTTCATAAACATCATAAAATATCTTACAGGTTTGTTTAAACCAAGGACCAAATAAGGTCCACACACTGTGACGGCTTAGTATGTGTCTGCTGAAGACTGTTAATTTATAGGTTTCCTCTCCATTGCTTTTTCTTCTTTACAATGTGTTTCTTAAAAAGAGAGAAAGAGAGAAGCTGGGTTGATTTTCCTGTGGTTTCCCACAGTCTTGTGTTGACTGCTTCCCTGCGGTGGTGCTTAGCATGTTCCTCTGTCCTGAATTTCCTGGTAGCTGGTAGTTGATCTAGAACTGTGTTGTCCAGTATGGTGGTCACCAGCCACACATGGCTACAGAGCACTTAAAATGGGGCTGGTCCAAATTGTTGTGCTATATAAATGTGAAATACAGCCCAGATTTCAAAGACTTAGTTTGAGAAAAGAACGGAAACTATTTCATTGATCATTTTTATATCAACTACATACTGGAATGATAATATTTTGGATATATTGAGTTAAATAAAATATTTTATTGAAATTAATTTCACTTTTTTTACTTTCTAAAATGTGGTTTCTAGAAAATTCCAAATTACATACATAACGTGCATGACTTCCACTTGTGTGTGTTTCATTGGATGGTGCTGGGCTAGAGCCTTGATCAGATTTAGGTTTGATTTTTTCAGCAAGACTCCTTTTGAGGCGATTTTGTGTTCTTCCACCAGCAGGCACAGGGTGTCCCCTGGTCTCCCTTTCTGTGATGTTTTTAGCCACTGAGGCCCAAAGCCTGGATCCATTAATCCATTGGGGGTTGCAAAATTATGATATTCTCCCATTATTTCATCTTTATGTATTAATACCATTCTATAAGAAAAACTTGTTGTTACTGTAGGGAAATTGAGTCATCTTCTCAGAGAGGTCTTCCCTGATGTCCCTGAATAAGGCAATCCATAGTCATCCCTTTTATTGTGTTATTTGTCTCCATCATGGCCTTTTCCCCAATTTGCCATTAGCCATTTGTTGCTGGCCTGCCTATTGATTGCTGGTATCCTCACTGCAGCGGAAGCCCCGGAGAGGAGTGTTTGTCTCTGGCGCAGCCCTCTGTGAAGGCTCAGCCTCCCAGCCCGAAGTGCTGTGGGTTTCCTTATGGGATGCCAGGAGGGGTTCTGAAGCAGCTGGAGCCCCAGCCCTAATACAGGTAACCTGAGTTCTAATCTTGGCTCTGCCACTTGCTGAGGGACCTTGGGTCTGTCCCAACCTCTGTGGGCCTCAGTTTCCTCAAATGGAGCGGGCAGGTGGGCAGCCTGGTTGTGAAGCACAGTTGCAGTTCTAAGGGGCTCTCCCTCTGCAAGACTGGCCTTCTATCAGCTCATGGTTTTAGAGGCCTCTCTCCCACCAGGGGTGAGCGGAGGCCAGGTGGTATATGATTAAAGAGACCCCCCCACAGCTAAGAAATCCAAAAGCCAATCGACCCCAGCCTGGCTAACTCAAGGGAAGCCAAGCTGGCGCTGCACTGATGGCCTGCAACATTAATACCTAATACCTAATGGTTCATTCTAATCGCTATCCTTTCTGAAGTTCCTCCTGTTTCCCAAAGTACTTGCAATCAAGCAAAGAGCATCCACAATGAACCTCTGCACCGTTTCCTCTGGGGAGCTAACAGGGGAGCTGGCCAGATGAGAGCTAACGTGCAGTCAGAGTGTGTGCATAGCAGGGCAGGGCAGGGCAAGGCTGGGAGGCGGCTGCACCTGCCTCACAAAGTTGTGGGAAAAATTCAGGAAAATAAGGGATGGGAAAGCTCCTCACACTGTGCCTGGAACATTCTAAATGCTCACAACTGGTCTTGGTCTTTCACAGTTCTGCCGGGTTGTCTTGCCTCACCTGGCCTTTTGGGAAACTGAGGCTTAGGATCAAGACTGACTTGGCCAAGGTCATACAGCTAGTGGGTGGCAGAGATGGAAAGCCAACTCATGCTGACTTATTCCTTCACTCAAAAATATGTCCTGGGCACCTGCTGTGTGCTGGACAATATGCCAGGCATGGAGGACACGCATGGGTGAGTCATGTTGTGGGGGAGCTAAGTGAAATGTGATTTCCGAGGGCAGCTGGCTCCAGCCTGGTCCCACAGGGCTTGGAGGGGACCACTGAGTTTGGCACACACTGAGGCAAGGGGGAAGGATTAGTATCTCTTGTCAGTCACTGGCCACAGCCTAGCCCCAGTGCGGAAGGTAGAGGAGTTTCCATTTGGTCAGGGCAATTCTCAGAACTGGAAGGGCAACCACACCCACTGCTGCAAGTAAAGAAAACAAGATGTAGTTCCCACTATCAGGGTCCTTATAGCATCAGAGGAAATCCTCAGAAACCTCACTAAGACCTCCTGACACCCTCATGTAAGGACTATCCCTTTTCATGGCAAACAAAAGGGATTAATAGTCATTGAAGACAACTTCATGAGAACCTGCTATGTGCCACACCCTTGAGAGACTGCATGGAAAAAATAAAAGAAGTAGGACTTATATTCCAGTTTGAGGCAGGGTCACCCTGTTGTACAACTCCAGAAGTTGCCATTGCTATATCACATTGTGTAGTCTATGTGAATGATGACCTCTCAGCTGTGCAGTGCTCAGCCTGTGCAGCAAGACATGACTGTCCCAGTTGAGGGAGACAGACAACAAACAACATAAGCAAGTATAAGACATACCATGTTGGATGGTGAGAAAAGCTGAGGAACATAAAGCAGAGAATACAGAGAGGGCGTGGGCATGGATGAGAGTGCAATTTTTGATAGGATGGCCAGGGGCAGCTCACCGAGGTTACTCCATCAAGTCAGGGTCCCAGCAGAAAGTAGGTCATTGGAGGAGAGTTAGCAGGGGGATTATTTACAGGCATGTAGGCAGGATGGAGGGAAAGTACAGGGATGACACAGTGGGGCTGCTCTTACCTTTTGGCCTGAAGGGGAGGTCACATGACAGACCACAAAGCGAGAGGGCTGAGGAGCTGGGGAGGGAGCTGGGATATAAATGCCACGACCTCACTCTTTGCCTCCCTCAGTCATCCCTCATATGGTGTCCCCATAGGTCAATCCCAGTGGAAGCCAGGGGGTGAAGGAGGCCCTTGGTTTAGTGCCCTGGTCAGCACCTGGGGAACAGGGCAAGGTGGGCACAGTGTTGAGTGGATCCAGGTAGACAAACAGAAGATCCTTCCTCCTATAGGACACTGAGCAGAGACTTGAAGGAGATGGGAGCAGGTCAGGTGGATGCCTGGAGCAGAGTGTCGCAGGCAGAGGTGGGAAGTGCCTGGCATGTCTGAGCAACAGCAGACAGGCCTCTGGCCGCAGCAGCATGGGAGAGGAGAGGATGAAATCTGAAGGTAGCCGGGTGCTGGGCCGGGCAGCTGTTTAGGCTCCTGCATGAGGTGAGAAGCTCTAGAAAGGTGCTGAGAGAAGAGGGCCGTGGTCTGACAGGGTTTAGTGGACTTGGCGGGGCAGAGGTAGGAGGCTGCTGTAGCCTCCAGGAGAGAGGTTGTGCAGGCTGGGACAAGTGTGAGAGGAGGGAAGTTGTGACAGGTGGTTGGCTGGTGATTCTGTTTTGAAGGTAGAGCAATGAGATTTTCTGATGGCTTGGCTGCAGGGTGTGAAAAAAAGAAATTGTGACTCTTGGCTATCATTCTTAAGCAACTTATTCCCAGCCTGTGTGTGCCCCTTTCCAAGAAGTGCTTGCTTGTCGCTGCCAGCGAGGGAGAACCTATAATGTCTGCAGATTCCCTGTGATGTCTCTTTGGGGATTATCGCTGGCTGATGGCCAAGGAAAGAGCATAATGGTCGTGTTATGGTTTTGCTCAAAAGCGAATGCCTTTGTCTCTTTGAGTTACAGTCTGGAATACTTGCAGGTGGAATAATGAAAAGCCTGAGGTTCACTTCAAAATAATATTAGAGTAAGTGAGACTATAGAGGAAATGAGATTGGACATTGAGAGTTTTGAAGGTGAGTGACAGTACATGGTTGTTTATTACACTATATGCTTTCCTTTTGTGTAGTTTACATTTTTCCAAAATAAAAATTTGTTTTTTAAAAAATCCTTTTTTGGGATCCTTGTGATGGAATTATTCTGATCTTGAATGCAGTGGTGGTCACATGAATTTACATAGGTGATAAAAATTACAAAAATTAATTACACACATGCACACACACAATTGAGTGCATTGTATTATAAAACTTGTAAAATCTGAATAAGGTTAGTAGATTATATCAATGTTGCCATCCTGGTTGTGATACTGTACTATAGTGATATCAGATGTTACCGTTGAGGGAAGATGGTTGAAAAGAACATGGAACCTCTCTGTAGTATTTCGTACAAGTTACTGCATGTAAATCTACAAAATAATTTTTTTTTTCAGAGACAGCATTCCACTCTGTCACCTAGGCTAGAGCGCCGTGGTACAATGACAGCTCACTGCAGCCTCAAACTCCTGGGCTGTTGGGATCTTCTCACCTTAGTCTCCTGAGTAGCTGGGTCTACAGGCACATGCTTCCATGCCTGGCTTTACGTTTGTATATGTTTGAAGTTTTTCATAGTAAAAGAAAAATTTAAGGAAATTAGGATAGTATTGGAAAGGGATATGGATTGTGGAGGCCACAAAACAAATTTCATGAGGGTAGGAATCTCTGCCTCATTCATCACAACACACCGTAGGTACTTAATGCATTTTTTCTTTCTGCGCAGTTGTTTTTGTTCCTAAGGATCTCAGGGTATATCCTACAGGGATATAGAATCAAATTACTGTTTTGGAACTCATTCTATTAAGTGAAGTATCCCAAGAATGGAAAAATAAGCACCACATGTACTCACCAGCAAATTGGTATTAACTAATCAATACCTGAGTGCACATATAGGAATAACATTTATCGGGTGTAGGGCAGGTGGTGGGGAGGGGATGGGTACATACATACAGAATGAGTGCCATGTGCACCAACTGGAGGATGGACACACTCTGACTCGAGGGGGAAGGGGGGGCAAGGGCAATATACGTGACCTTAACATTTGTACCCCCATAGTATGCTGAAAAATAAAAAATAATCCTTCTATGTGTGGTTGGTCTTTGTAGGTTTATTTGTTTCATTTTATTTTTTGATCTTAGGTTTTTTTTTTAAACTTTGGTTTTGTTTTCTATTTATGTAAAATATTGAATGCTGCTCAGCTGAAATCTACAAAACAGGGGTGTGTCCCACTTCAACCCCTGACAATTTCCTTTTGAGGACTTACCTACACACCCTTTGGCTACTGCTACTAGGAGTGAAGTCAGGGACTCGCCTTCTCAGAAATGTTGATCCATGACTCATAACTAGACAACTGGTCATACCTCCTTGGAATTTGAAACTCAAATGGAGGGACAAAGAGATCAAAGTGTTTGGATTTGACTAATTGGGTGGTGGCATACTGACCAGACTGCCCTGCTGTGATCCCACTCCTGTGGTTCTGGTGCCCCAGCCCTCTGACATTGCTTTGGTTCCTGACTTGGTCCTAGCAAGATTCTCTAGTCTTCAGTCAGTTCTGAGCCCCGGATGTGAATCCACTAAATTCACTTTAGCTTACATTAACCTGAAACCATTTCTGTTGCTTGCATCCTAAGAACTCTAACTAAAGCACAGACCTTTAACAACAGATGCATAATTAATCATTTAATCCCAATTCTGATAAGACAAGTCCAGAGTGCTGTGAGAACCCAGACACCTCTTAGGGAAAAAGTGAGTTCTGAGAATGTCCTGAGTCAGGCAAGCTGGAGAGGTAGGTGTGGCCTTGGAGAGGCAGCTGGGACACGCGTGTTGGAGGCTTGGCTGGGGCAGTTCATGTTCCTGAGACTCCGTACCTGGTACTTTCGCCCTGAGGGCCCAGACCCTGTGCCTAGGATACTGCTCCCTGAACACTTCATGCCAACCCTTGCCTAGCTGACATGTCCCATCTACGACATCCCCAGAGTGAGGGCTATGATTTCCACCTCAGCTTAGGCTTGTTAGCTATTCTGAGGAAAGATCTTTGAGGTTCAGATCTTTTTGGCTGTATTTAGTCCCCTTAACCCTGTTCCTGGAGAGGCTAACTAAAACGTCCAGAGGGGTCAAGCCAGATGTAGGACAATAGGGAGTGGGGGGACTAGGGAGAATATGATAGGTTCTAGTGCTTGTTGCCATATGAGAATGGAAGCTGAGTATTTTCAGATATTCTGATTTTTCATGAGAATCTGAAAGTTATGAAATTTATATAAAATTTTCTTTACTTTAAATCACTCTGAAGGCCAAACAAAATATATCTATGGGCTGAATTCATCCAGCAGGCCATTAGTTTGAAACCTCTGGTTTACTACCTCCACCATGAGGATCCTTCTCTATATGGTCATTGCCCACCTGCCTGTCTGTTTTTCCCACAAGAACCTGAGCATTAAGAGGGCTGAATTCATGGTTCTCTTGTCTACAGCCAATCCCACATGCCTAGCTCTGTTCCTGGCATACAGTACAGCTCAATATATGGATGGAGGGAGGAAGGGAGGGAAGGAGAGAGGGAGGAAGAGATAGAGGGATGGGATGGATGGATGGACAGAGGGATACATGGATAGATGGATAAACAGGTGGACAGATTGATGTATGGATGAATAATAGATGGATGAATGGATGAGGAGCTTGCAGTTCATGGAGGAAGACAATGCATAGCTATGAATCAGTACCATATCAGGTAGAGAGAGCAAGAGGGAGGAAAAGGTGATTTGGCTTCTTAGCTTGGATGGTTACGCCATTTGCCATTGACAGGCTCTTCTTTCAGAGTCCATGAAGGCCAGGCTGTCCCTTTGTGGAGCTGCCAGACTCTATCCTTGGGATGGTGCTTCTGGAGCTCATTCTACCCAGGGTGAGGAATGTGCCTTAATTGGTCCACAAAGCTTACTGTCTGTGGTTTCTCAGAGCTGGGGCCTGAAGGCCGTGGCCTCCCATGCTCTCCTTCTCTGCCTAGCCCCTGAGCATCTCTCTCCTCCATCCCCAGCAGGGAGAAGCTTGTCTGTCATTCCCAGCCCAGGTTATGGAAGTCATGGCTCCCTGGACAGGATGGAGCAGGGAGATGGGGCTTATCTGGCCAGGAGGGGGGCCTCCTGTAGGTCTCTGCCCCCTTAGCTTCCTGCTGGCTTCCTCTGAGTGCTGGCAGGAGTGTCTTCCTTCCCTGCTCTACCACCCACTTGTCTGTGAGGACACAAAAAGGCTCATCAGTTGCTATAACAACATCTACCTCCTTCTTCCTGCTTAGCTGGGCTGTTTATTCCATCTTAGATAATGGATCTGCCTTCTGAGTGACTGCCCCCACCCCAAACTGGCAGGACACTGCCCCAGCCACTGGGCCCAGAGTTGGGTTTGAGCTATCATTAGTAGTAGTAGTGATAGTAATAGTTGCATTGCTCTAAGCTGCTATTTATTAAATACTCACTGTGTACCATATCCCAATTAATGCTTTGCAAATACTGACTCATTTAATCCTCACAGTAACACTATGAAATAGAGAATATTGCCCTCAAATTACACCTAAGGAAAAAACCAGTATAATTTTGTTTTAGAGCAGGAACCCAGGAGGTAGACTGCTTGGGTTCGAATCCTTTCCATGCCAGATACTAACCATGTGGGCAAGTTACTTAATTTGTCCATGCTTCATCTGTAAAATGGAGTTAATAATAGTGCTTAGAGTAGTGTCTGTCATATAGCAAGTGCTTGTCTTGGTTATTGGAGAAACATGCTGAGACAAGGATACAAACATAAATTATTTGAGAGAGCTAAGGCAGGGAAGGGAAAGTAACCAACAAATGTGTGCTTTCTTGAGTTAGCACTATGGGCACCTGGAGATGAAGCCTGCTAGAAGCCAGTATAGGCACACACCTCAGAGTTATCCCACCTGTAGGGTGATGGGGCTGGGTTGTTTATCCACCGACTCGCGTCACTCATAGGTTGAGGGCTGGTCCTGGCTGGGGCTGAATTCCCCAGCATTTCTGCCCAACTCTATGGGCTCTGCAAAGTCAGCTCTAGCAGCTGGAGAAAGCCTCAGGCCAGGTGACGCAGGTGCTGGCAGTGGGAAGCTGGGCTGGTCAGGCATTAAAGGGCTAAGGGGGGGGGGTGTGGCAGGGTGCCGATGGTGTCTGCTACAAAGCTAATAAATACTCGTCAAATGAATGAGCATAAAAAGGATACTGTGGTAGACAGAATGGCTTCCCAAAAATGTCAGTGCCCTAATCCCGAGGACCTGTGAGTATATGTTACCTGACAAAGGGACTTTGCACGTGCAGTTAAATTTACAGATCTGAAAATAAGGAATTTATCCAAGATTATCCTGATGAGCCCAGCCTAATTACATGAGCGATTAAAAGCAGAGAACTTTCTCTGGCTGGCGTCAGAAAGTTGCAGCAGAAGAAGTTGGGGAGATTTGAAGCGTGAGAGAGATGTGACCCGCTGTGGTTGAACGGGGCCTCACAGAAAGCATGAGAAGGAATGCAGCAGCCTCTAGAACCAAAGACTGGTCTCAGCTGACAGCTAGTGGGGAAACAGCATCGCAGCCTACAGCCGCAGGGCCTGGACTCTGCCTACAGGCCGAATCCCCTGGAGCTCCAGGTAAGAGCCCAGGCTGGCCTGCACCTTGATTTCCGCCTTTTGAGACCCTGAGCAGAGTACCCAGCTGAGCCCACTGGACTTCTGACCCTCAGAACTGTGAGACAAGAAGTCTGTGTTGTTTTAAGCCACCATGTATGTGGAGATTCATTACAGCAGCACTAAGAAATGAATATAGAAACTGAGGATCAGAATGGACAAGTGACTTGCTCAGTGCTGCACAACCAGTAAGCGACAGAGCTGAGGTGCAGAAGAGGAAACACTGCCTCCTGTTCCCGTGGACGGGGGGCAGGAGGGGAGAGGGGATCCCAGAGAATGGCTGTGGAGAGGTGGAGCGTGAGGAGAGTTGTGGGGCACCCTGTCGACTTACAAGTGTGGCTTTGGATAAGAGCATAAATTCTGAATTTGACAGATTTGGGTTCAAAGGCTCTCTAACTGGCTGGGTCACTTTGAGCAAAATCATATTACCTCTCCAAGCCTTAGTTTCCTCTTTTGTGAAATGAGGATAACAATAGTGCCTTACTGGGAATACCACCAGTACTCCCTGGTGGAATATGTCGTGTGGATTAAAGAAGATCATGCCATGAAGCGTTGCTTGTGATGCCTGGCACATGGTGAGCGCTCAGAACACTTTGCTCATTGTTATGGCCATATATTTGGCACCTGTTTTGTGTCAGGTACCACAGTGGTACCCCAAATGCATACCACCCCTCACTGAGGTATTATTGTGCCCATTTTACAGATGAGGTGATGAGGCTCATGGAGATGGACAGACTTGTCCAAAGTCACACAGCTGGGGTCACATCTTGATTTAAACCCATCTCTGCTTGGGTCCCAAGCCCTATGTCTTTGTGCCAACCTCATAGCAACCCTGACATCCATGCTTAGGACTTTGCCAGGCCAGCCTGGGGAGTCAGAGCTTTCTTCCCTCTGCCCCGAGAGCAGCCATTTCAATTCTAGATGTTCCAAGAAAGCTTTCTCCCTCCTCTTTTGTTTTTCGTCTGGCTCTCTGAGTCCTGGTTCATGTCTGGTGCCAGAAAAGGGCCTCCTGGCTTCATTCAGCAAACACCTAAGCATTTGGGGCCTTTGCTTTGTTAAACCCTGTCCTGGGCAGCAGGGACACAGAGTGCAAACAACGCTTGGCCCAGGCCTTGAGGAGCAGCTGGTCTCATGAATAACTACAGCATGACTGCCCAGGTTGTAAACCAGATCTGAACAGGGATGGTGATGGTGGCGATGGTAATACTATTATACCACATTGGGATTGTTTTCATATTTGGATAGTGAGGAGAGGGCACACATTTTAAAAGGAACAAGGGTATTCCAGGACACTGTATGTTACTGAGATGTGATGGCGGGGGAGGGAAGGAAGACAGGAATGGTGAAGGAGGGAATGGTGAAGGAGGGGTGTTGAAATTTAGCTTGTTTCTAATGGAGAACTCTCTGAGAAGATCCCTCTCAATGAAGTCCTGAAGGAAGTGATGTGAGCAAGTGAACTATTAGGATACCTGGGGAAGACTTGCCCAAGCAGGGGCAGCAGCCGGTTCAAAGGCCCAAGTTCCAAGACCCAAAGTGCCTGGCTTGTTCCAGAAGCAGCAATGAGGCCTGTGTGGTGGGAATGAGGTAAGGGGGAGAGGCAAGTTTGGGGGACCTTGAAAGGCTTGAGGACTTTAGCCTTCATTCTATGCGTGGTGGGGTGCCAGCAGGGGGTCTGGACAGAGCAGGGCATTACGGGAGTTGGCAGGATCCCTCTGGCTCCTCTGGTGAGGATAGGCTGGAATGGGAAGCAATAGTGAAGGTGAGGAAACCTGTTAGGATGCTACTATAGTAATCCAGGTGAGAGACAGTGGGGCCTTGTGCCCGATGGCAGTGGTGATGAGTGGGTGGATGCTGGATACAGGAATGAGGCAGATCAACATGAACTAATACGGAGTGATCTCTGAGATATGTGTTGTTATGCAAACAAATCAAGACATAAAATACAATGTCTTAGGTCACATTCCCCCAGAAGCAGACCTTGAGACAATGAAGGGAATATAAATAGTTTATATTTGTATTGGTGGGGGAGAAGGGAAGGAGACAAGGAAGGGTGTGTTTTTATGCAGATATCTGCTTTGGGAAATGGGAGTGTGATCCCTCTGGGGAGCTCAGAGAGACAATGTAGGATGTGCCTTGCGCTGTCCCAGTAGACAAGGCAAGAGAGCTGGTCCATTTACACACCACTTCCCACTGGCCATCGGCTGCGGTCATCTCTTAGAGGGAGGCACCGGCCTCCTGGCACATCAGCCTGCCCCAGCGCAGAGACTCCATGCTGGAGTTTGGAACTGGGTCAGAATGCATGGAAACGGTGAGCGGGCGCGGGTATGTGCAGGACTTTGACAATGTCTGTCATACAGTGTTTATGGTACACTGCCATTTCTGTTTTCAAAAGGAAACTTACTTTATGTACATATACAGAATAGCTCTGAAAGGAGAATTAAGATGCTGATGACATTGGTTGCCTCTGGAGAAAAAAACTGGAATATTTAAAGTCAAGATGGTTGAAACACTCTTCACTATGTAAATTTTTGTATACTTTTAATTTTTTACTGTATATGTTCTAATTTAGGGAATTAAAAAAATTATGATGGGAATTTTACTTTTATCCATGAAGGAGCAATCCTTGAAAGAGGGAAAGCCTGTGAGAGAAGCCCCACATTCCCCCGACTTCTAGCCCTGAGGCATTTTGCCGATCACAATGTAGGACGGTGGCAGAGACTAGAGTTTGAAGCTGCTGACGCAGCTGATATCTTCAAGCAGGGTGCCGGGGAGGGAGGAGTGATGCAGTGGAGAATGGTGAGGGGTAAGAAGCGTCTGCAGGAGTTTTTGGCAGGTCCTTGGTCAAGGACTGGAGCACACATGTACAGGATGAGACTCTACAAGGCCCAGCAAAGAGTGAATGCTGTCACTAAGGGTTGAGTGGTGATCGTGGTGGTGACATGATTGAGTTCCATCCCAGGCAGAGTGCCCGAGTGGACAGACCTCACTGAATACCTTGGACATTAAGTTGAGACCTCAGAAAGGCCATACCTTAGGCAGAAGCATCAAACATTAGGGCCATGTACTAGTACTAAGGACAAAATTTAAAAAGACTAGCCATAACAGAGAACAAAACCAAGTCCGACAGAACCAAGAAGATATGCTAATAATTTAACTGCCTCCCAAACAAGATTCAGTATTCCTGAAAGAAAGAAAACCTAATCTAAAATTCCTACAATATTGTCTACAATGTGTAGAAAAAAATAAAAAATCTCTAGATATGTGAGGAAGCAGGAAAGTATGATCCATAATCAAAATAAAAAGTTGTTAAGAGACACAGACATCCCCAAATGATTCAGATGTTGTAGTTAGCAGACAAGGACCTTAAAACAGTTATTATAAATATATTATAAATATATTATTTATAAATATAAATATTTACAAATATAAATATTTATAATATAAATATATAAATATAAATATTATAAATATATTATAAATATATAAATATATTCAGAAACTTAAAAAATGGACATTAGAGTGAACACATGAAAAATCCAGAAGAGAACTGTAAAACAGATAAGAGAACTAAATGGAAATTCTAGAACTGGAAAATACAGTAAGATAAATAAGAAACTCACTGGGTAGATCTAACATATATTGAAGACTGCTGAAGAAAAGGTAAATGAACCTGAAGACAGATCAATAGAAATTTCTCAATCTGAAGAAAAGGAGAAAAAGTTTATGTTAATTAGCTTGATTGACTCTTTTCACAGTGTATACACAGACTAAAATATCATATTGTACCCCATAATAGACATACACATAAAATTATTGTTGATTAGAAATAAATTTAAAAAATCTGAATAACCACCACAAAACACAGAAAAAAATGAACAGAGGCTTAGTAACCAGTCTAATATGCATGTAATTGAAACTTCAGAAGGAGAAGAAAGAACGAATGTGGCAGAAAAATATTTCAAGAGATAATGGGTAAAATTAACCTGATTTGGTAACAAAAATTCAGCTTATAAATCCAAGAATTTCAGTAAATCCTTAGCAGCATGTTACACAGAACACCTCATCTAGGTCCTTTTTTTTTTTTTTTTTGAGACAGAGTCTCACTCTGTTACCGTGGCATCAGCCTAGCTCACAGCAACCCTACACTCCTGGGCTAGAGCAATCCTACTGCCTCAGCCTCCTGAGTAACTGGAACTACAGGCATGCACCACCATGCCCGACTAATTTTTTCTATATATTTTTAGTTGTCTAGCTAATTTCTTTCCATTTTTTCAGTAGAGACAGAGTCTCACTCTTGCTCAGGCTGGTCTCGAACTCCTGAGCTCAAACGATCTGCCTGCCTCAGCCTCCCAGAGTGCTAGAATTGCAGGCATGAGCCACCGCACCTGGCCCTCACCTAGGTCTATTATAGTCAAACTGCTGAAAACTTGGGATAGGCAGAAAATCTTAAAGGCAGTCAGAGAAATAAAGACATTACCTACAGGGGAACCATGATCTGAACAACGGTTGCATTTTCATTAAAAATAATGGAGGGCATCTTCAGGTTGTATATGGTGATGATCAAAAAAGAAAAAAAAAATAGTGGAGGACAGAAGACAATGGGATGACATATTCGGAGTGCTGGAAGAAAAGCTGTCAACCAATGATACATACAGTGAAAATGTCCCTCAAAAATGAGGAGTAAATAAAGACATTTTCAGATCTATAAAAGCTAAGAGAAGTTCTTGCAAACACAACTTCACTATAAGAACTGTTAATGAAGATTCTTTAGGTTGATGGGAAATGATCCAAGATGGAAACTCAGATCTCCAGGAAGAAATAAAGAACCATGTGAAATGGTAAATAAGTGAGAAAATACTGTTGTTCTCCCTCCCAGCACCCCCCCAATATGTTTTCACTGGTCCTAGTTTGTTGGGTTTTTTTTCTGGGATTTTACATAACAGAGTTGCCCCCCTACTCCATTTCAGTCCTTTAAATGTAAAGGCCGTGATCATACCCCAGAGCATAAATATCCCCCATTGCTCCAGCTGGTCTTCATATAAAGTGGTTTCAAGTCACTAGCCAGTCTGACCCCTCCTCCAAACATGCTCCAGTTTATCCAAATCAGGTGTTGCAAACTTAATACCTATGGGGGCCAACCAAGTGACTTCAATGAGTAAGGTGGATAGATCAAACAACAGGGAGAAGTGAGACTATGGCCAAGAGGAATTTCAGTCAATTGTTGCCTCACAGAAGTGATGCCCCAGCATTGCCAGATCTTCTCATTTTCTAGTAGAAATAGGAAATTTGAATTGCTAATTATTTGAATTTAAGTGAAAATTTGAAATGCTAATTAATTTAAAATAAAATAAAACTATATGAGTCAATGTTATATAGGCAAACAAAAACGTATGGGCACCAGTATAAAACCTCTGGTCTATGGGCATCTTAAAATGTGCTACCTATAACTGTATGTGACACTGAGAGATGGTAGCTGACCTGTCCTATCAGTCCTTCCTTGGGAAAGCCTACTTCTTCCTTCTCAATATCCACTATTTCATATCTTCAGTATCTCTTACCATGAACAGGCCCACAGTGTCCTGACCATCCTTCCTTTCCAGGCCCTCCTTTTCACCATTGCCCAGCACACTCCCATCATTGGAGCCCCTGCTTTAAAAAAATGTGAGTAAATATAAAATTCAATATTTTTTTTCTTCTCTTAGTTTCTTTAAAAGGCAACTAATCAACACAAAAATAATAAGATTAGATTGTGGGATTATAATATACATAGAAGTAAAATATAAAACTCCAATCATATAAGGGATAAAATCATATGTGTGTGTGACAAACAATTATATACTATTGTAAGGCTCTTATATTTACATGAAAAGATATATTAATTCTAAGTAAACTGTGATAAATTAAGCATGCATATTGTAATCACACTAAAAACTAATTCAAAGAGGTATAGCAAAGAAGATAGTGGATTCACTACAATGGAATATTGAAAAATATTTGATTAACCAAAAGAAGGTATGAGAAGAGGAACAGAAGAACAAAAAACAGAAGAGAAAATATAAAATAATAGCAACTTGGAGACTAAAATGCAACTGTGTCAATACTTACATTATGTGTAAGTGGATAAAACACTCCAGTTTAAAAAGCAAGATTGTCAGATTACATTTTTAAAAAATGGTAAGACCCAATTATATGCTGTTACAAGTAGTGTACTTAAAATATAAAGACACAGATAGGTTGAAAGCCAAAGGATGGAAAAATATATATGACACAGAGTAAGACAAAGAAAGCTATTATTAATGTATAAATGTCAGACAAAGGAGTCTTCAAGACAACAAGTACTATCAGAGATAGAGACTTTTTATAAGGATAAAAGAGTTAATTCAATCCCAAATGTGTTATGTGCCTAATAATAGAATTTTATGATAAATGAAGCAAAGTCCCATGCTTAAGAGAAGAATAGACAAATCTCAATCATGTTTGGCAATTTAACAACTCTCTCAGTAACCAATGGAAGAGTAGACAAAAATCAGTAAAGACATAAAAACTTTCAACACTGTCAATCATCTTGATCTAATTGACACTTATAGAACACTACACCACTCCTATCCTTTTCAGATTCATGGAATGTTTACCAATATAGGCCATAAACTGGGCCATAAAATGTCTCAATAAATTTCAAAAGATTTAAATCTTAAAGAGTATATTGTCTTCCCCCAGTGGACAATATTAAATTAGATATAATTAACAATAAGAAAAAATAGAAAAATTTCTAAATATTTCAGAATTAAACAACACTTCTAAATAAATCATGCTCAAGGAAGAAATCACAAGAAAACTAAGGAAATATTTTGAACTAAATGATAATGAAAACACAACACATCAACATTTATAGGATACAACTAAAGGGAAATTTATAGTTTTAAATATTTATATCAGGAAAGACAAAGGTTAGAATAAACAATCTAAAATGGAGAGACATACAGTGTTCATGGAAGTTAAGATTTAAATTTTCTCCAACTTTATAATACATGAATCCCACTCAAAATACCAGTAGGATTTTTTTTTTGTAGATGTCAACAAGTTGGTCCTAAAATTTATATGGAAAGGCAAAGTAACTAAAATAGCTAATTCTGAAAAAGAACTAAACTGGAAGACTCACATTACCTGATTGCAAGATTTACTATACATCTACAGTTAAGACAGTGGGGTATTTGCAAAAGGATAGACGTATAGATAAATGGAAGAGAATAAAGAGTCCAGAAGGAGACCCACACAGACACAGTCAATTGATTTTTGGCAAAGGTGCAAATGAAATTCAATGGAGAAAGGACAAGGTGTGTGTTTTTGTTGACAAATAATGCAGGAACAATTGGATATCCATGAACAAAAAAAAGGAATCTCAAGCTATACATCACACCTTATACAAAAGGTGTATCACACCTTAACGCAAAATGGAAAAGAGACCTAAGTGGAAAACACAAAACCCTAAAATTTGTAGAAAACATGGGAGGAAAACACATAAATTGGTAAAAGAAGGCATAGAAGAAAAATTTCTGTGTCTTTGGTTTACGCAAAGAGTTCTTATGACACAAAAAGCATGAGCAATGAAAAAAAATTATCTGGACTATATCAAAATTAAAACTTTTTTCCATGGAAGACACTAGTAAGTTGATGAAAAGACAAGCCATAGACTGGGAGAAAACACTTGCAAATCACAAATCTCACAAAGGTCTTTTGAGCAGAATATATAAAGAACTCTCAAAAATCAGCAATAAAAAAACAAGAAAACAAACCAATTTAAAAGTGGGAAATAATTTGAACAACACTTCACCAAAGAACATGTATAGATGTAAAGGAGCACATGAAAAGATACTCAAAATCTTCTGTTATTAGGGAAACATAAGCTAAAACCATAATGAGGTATCATTACACAGCTATTAGAATGGCTAAAATAAAAATAATTGACAATACCAAGTGCTGAGAGGGATGCAGAGCAACTGAAATTCTCATACATTGCTGGAGGAAATAAAAAATGGTACAGCCACTTTGGAAAATAGTTTGGCATTGCCTTATAAATTAAACATACATTTACCATATGACCTAGCCATCCTACTCCTAGTTATATACTTAAGAGATTGGAAACCTATGTTCATACAAAGATCTCATATGGATATTTATAGCAGCCTTATTCATTATTGCCCCAAACTAGAAACAACTAAATGTCCTGGAACTAGGAAATAAATATATAAACTGTAACACATACATACAATAGATTATAAATTAGCAAAAAAATAAGCAAAATATTAATACACACAACATGAATGAATTTCAAAGGCATTATGATAAATGGAAGAAGTCAGAATTAAAAGGCCACTGTAGGGGACTGACATATATTTTCCTAGTTTAAGAATTAAATTTAGTAATGTACGTGCTCTGCCCAGAGCATTTAAAAGTAATATGTTCCGGACAAGGCCCCTGTTGCCTTGAGGCATAACAAAAACAAGGTGTTGCCTAGAGGTATAACAAAGGACCTGAGTTGCAAGTAAGCAAGAGCTACCCCACCCCACAGCATTGGGGGTCTGGAGGCCACACGATTAACACATTGTTCCTGTGATTGCTGCGTACACCCCATAAGATGGCTGGTTAGTCAATAACGGGTAAGACCCCTCACGGGAGGGGTGACCTAAGCCAGTCACAGCCACCAGGGTTGAGCCGAAGATCTTAGGGGGTCACCCTAAGAGAAGCTGGGGATCAGAAATGCTCCCTGTGGCTCACCTTGCCCATCCTTGCTAATCTTGGTCCGTGATCTATGCCTGGTGCCTAGAGCACCCACCTGGAGATTCTGAGTCAGGGGACCTCTGCTTCCCTAAGGCTATTCTGGAATTTATGGTCATTGCTGCAATGCCTAGGCAGTTACATACAAGGAACTAACTTTAATTTTTTAGAGTATAAAAATAAAACTGACCTGGTGTATTATTACTCAAGTCAACCGTTTGTATGTGTGTCTGTGTTTTTCTTTGTGTTCTGCATTTGTGTTTTATGTTTTGTGTTCACCCTCCGTCCTGCAAACGGGCCACGGCAGGCTACATACAGTATGGTTTCATTTATATGACATTTTGGAAAAGGCAAAACTAAAGGGGCAGAGAACAGATCAGTGGGTGCCAGTTATAGGAAGGGGGAAGCTTGACTACGAAGGGATAGCACAAGGAAATTTTTTGTTCTATATCTTAATTCTGGTCATGGTTCCACAACTTCATGCCTTTGTCAAGATCCATAAAATTGTACACCAAAAAGAACAAATTTTACCATACAAATAAAAAATAAAAATAGTTTTCATTTTAAGAAGCTATCAGAAGAAGATAAAATTAATCCCAAAGTGGGTAGAAGAAAGAAAAAAAATAAGCAGAAGCAAGTAGAAAAGAGAGGATAAGAAAGATAAGAATGAAATAAATTTAAAAAAATTTAAAACTGATAAACCATAGAGAAAATTAACAGATCAAAATTGATAAACTTCTAGCAAGACTGATCAAGAAAAAAAGAGAAAACACAAGTTACCAATGTCAGGGATGAAAGAAGAGATATTATTAGAGATTCTCTTGATATTAAAAAGATAAAAGTAAGAACATTATAATAGCTTTATTATAATTTGAGAACTTAGATAAAATTGACAAACTTAAAATATGTCTTATAAAAATTATCTCAATAAGCACTAGAAAATCTATATCTATAAGATAAAATTGAATTCATAACAAAAGAAACTTCCTACAAGAAATTCAGGTACAAATATTTTCAGTGGCAAATTTCACCCATCATTTAAAAGAAGAAATATTATCAACCTTACACAAGCAATCTCAGAGATTAGAGGATGAAGGAACAACACCTATTTTATTTTATGAGGCCAGTATAATCCTGACACCAAAACCTAGCAAAGATATTTTAAGAAAAGAAAATTACAGACCAATATCCATCACAAACATAGACACAAAAATCTTCAACAAGATATTAACAAATTGAATCCAGCAATATAGAAAAAGGATAATATATCTATTTGGTGTACTGGGATTTATCCCAGGGGATGCAAGATTTATTTAGCCTTTGAAAATCAATAAGTGTATTCACACATTTAAAAAATAAAAGAGATAAACCATATGATCACTTCAGCAGATGCAGAGCATTGACAAAATTCAGTACACATTCATGTTTTTAAAACCCTCAGTAAACTAGAAATAAATGGGGATTTCCTTAATTAAATAGGGACATCTATGAAACACCTACAGTTAACATCACACAGTTAATGGTAACATATTGAGCACTTTCCCTGGAGATTGAAAACAAGGAAAGGGTATTTGCTCTTACCTCTTTTATTTAACATTGTGCTGGAGGTACTGTCCAATGTTATAAGGCAGGAAAAGGCAATAAAAGACATAGATATTGAAAAAAAAAAAGTCAGACCAACTTTATTTGCAGACAAAATGATTGTTTCTGAAGAAAATCCTAAAAACTCTACTAAAAAACTATTAGAGCTGTTAAGTGAATGTAGCAAGTCTGCAGAATACCATATATACAAATCAATTATACTTCTGTATGTTAGCAGCAAAAGTAGAAAAATAAAATTTAAAAGCAATATAATTTATAATAGCATTAAGAAGCTTAAAATATTTAGGAAGAAATTTAATGAAGGATTTGAAAGACCTCTATCCTCTAAACTATAAAATATTGCTAGAAAAAAGATCTTAACAATTAAAGATATATATCATGCTCATAAATTGAAAGATAATAGTGTTAAAATGTCAATTCTCTCCAAATTGATCTATATATTTTATGCAATCTCAATAAAAATTTTAACAGCCTTTAAAAAATATACACATTAACAAGTTGATTCTAAAATTATGTGGAAATAAAAAGTATCTAGAATAAGCAAAATAATCTTGAAAAAGAAGAGTATAGTTAGAGGGGTCTCACTACCTGATTTCAAGACTTTCGATATATAAAGCTTTGTAATCAAGACAATGTGGTATTGGCATAGTGATAGACAAATAGCCAAATCAGATAGACAAGATAGTCTAGAGATACACCCACGCATATACAGACAATTGATTTTTTGACAAAAGATGCTAAGGAACTTGAATGGAGAAAAGAATATTCTTTCAAAAAATGGTGTTGGAACAACTGGATAATCTTATGAAAAAAATGAACCTCAATTTCTCACACTATACAGAAAAATTAATTTGAGATTGACTTCCAAAGCTATATGTAAAGCTAAAACTACAAAACTACTAGAGGAAAACATAGGTGAATATCTTTGTGTTCTTGGAGTAGCCAAAGCTCTCTTAGAACATAAAAAACACTATCATAAGAAAAAATTGGATAAATTTAACTTTCTCAAAATTAAGAACTTCTCAACAAAATACACTATTTTGAAATAAAAATGCAAGCTGCAAAGTGGGAGAAAATATTTGTAACACATGTATCTGACAAAGTACTTATATTTAGAATATATAAAGAACTCTCACAAGTTAATAATAAAAAGACAAGCACCCCAGTTAAACAATTCACAAAAATGACATCAGTGAAAATGGTGAAGTAAGAACCTCAAAAATTCTCACCTCCATAAATGCTAAGAGAAAATTGGGAAAATATTCAAAATCATCTTTTTCAAAACTCTGGAAATTAATAAAAGACTGGTAGAAGTTTGTAGTACATTTACTCAAGAAAAATGGCAGAATTTTGGTGAGAACAGTAAGTTTTGTGAAGTTTTAACCTGCATGATTCTTTTCGGCCTCTCTCCCTACCAGCTCCATGATAGCCTTGAGAAACAGCAGTCCACAGATTGTGGTGAGAAACAGCAGCTTAACAGCAACTGGATAAGGCGTAATGGGGTTGGAGCTGCTTCAAAGCTTCATTCCCGGACAGTTGTCACTACTTGACCTGTCTGGTGGTACCCTATCTTTATTTGGCCTGACTCAGAGCTTTTTCTCTGTTGTTTACCAACAAAATTTAGAGGCAACTGTTTAACTTTGTAGTTGCTTGAGGCAGTAGGTAACATTTGGGACAAACAATAGGGTAACCAAAAAGCTTAGAAGATAAAGCTGGGGAATGAGACATCCATAAGGGCTTTAAAACCTCTGAAAATGAAAGCATTCAGAAATAATAGAAGGCAACACTCTTTGGAAGGGTTATGTGTATGTTAGGGCTGTACTCAAACTCAGGACAAATCCTAAGCAATCACCTCTGGTTGATCTTGAGGTATTGTGAAGGCTAAGGCAGAGTTCTCAATGGTCTGGCTGAGTGCTGGCATTGTGCCCCAACATACACACAGAAAGTCTTGGCAACACTGGGAGACTTATTGCTTCTAGGAGTTTGAGGAAATTCCTGTCCTATCATTAGCTGACCACTAAGTTAACTGAGCACAGACTTCGGTGGCCACACAACAAAGAATACAGACTTCAGAGAATTAGTTCAGAAAAATCACCAAATAAACAAACAAAATAAATATAAATAGCAACAACATACTCTGGTGAAGAGGGAGAATCTGATTTCCAGAGTTACCACATTATTTATTTAAAATGCCAATTTTTGGCTGGGTGTGGTGGCTCATGCTTTTAATCCCAGTACTGGAACAAAGAAAATGTCCCGAAAAGGGGTAAAAATGTTTTCTATCTCTTCAGAAGCCCCTTACCCTTTTTTGAGAACTAAAATCTATATCCCTGCCTCAAGCCAGTGGTTGGGAGGGTCAGGGGAGTGTCCTTTGTTCTTTGTACCACAGGAGCTGGTTCAAGGAGACTGTCTGGTGGAGGAGGTCAGGAGGCTGTCTTAGCTGAAGGTGGGATGAGCCTGGGCGGAGGTCACAAGATGGAGACCATCTCAGTCAAAGATGGAATTAATCAGAGGTCACAAGATTGTCTTAGCCAAAGATGGGATTAATCAAAACCTTTAAAAGCTCTGTACTTTTACTCAGAGGGAGGATGTTGGTACTTTGAGACAGGAGTGTGCCAACTTCCTCATTGGCCAGTAAATTGATAAACTCTTTCCTTTTCTCCTCAAACTACTTGTCCTCATTCTTCTGATGCAGCCTCAGGGACAACTGCCAGACTTTCAGTAACATTACTTTGGGGGCTGAGGTAGGAGCATCACTTGATACCAGGAGTTTGAGACCAGCCTGGGCAACATAATGAGATCCCATCTCCACAAAAAATTTTTTTAAATGGCCAAATGTGTGCCACGCCCCTGTAGTCCCAGTTACTTGGGAGGCTGAGGAGGAAGAATTGCTTGAGCCCAGGAGTTTGAGGCTACAGTAAGCTATGATCACATGCCACTGCACTCCAGCCTGGGTAACAGAGCAAGACCCTAAAAAATAAATAAGTTAATTAATTAATTAAAATTTCCAGTTTTCAAACAGAAAATTATAAAACATGCAAAGAAATAAGTAAGGCTCGCACACTGGCAAAAGACTGTCAATAGAAACTGTACCTGAAGAAGCTCAACCACAGCTAACATCATGCTCAAGGGTGAAAAGTTGAAAGCTTTTCCTGTAAGGTCAGGTATAAGATAGGAATGTTCACTCTCACCACTTCTATTCAACATAGTACTGGAAGTCCTAGTCAGAGCAATTAGGCAAGAGAAATTGAAAAGGAGCAATTAGGCATCCAAATTGGAAAGGAAGAAGTTAAATTGTCCCTGTTTAGAAATAACATGATCTTAAATATAGGAGGCCCTAAAAACTCTACCAATAAACTATTAGAACTAATAAATTCAGTAAAATTTCAGAATATAAAATCAATATACAAAAATCAGTAGTTTTCCTAAACACTAACAATAAACTATCCAAAGAAGAAATCAAGAAAACAATCCCATTTAAAACAGCTGTAAAATATTTAAGAATAAATTTAACCAAGGAGGTGAAAAACATGTATACTGAAAAGTATAAAACATTGATAAAAGCAATTAAAGAAGACAAAAATAAATGGAAAGATATCCAGTGTTTATGGATTGGAAGAATTAATAGTTAAAAATGTCCACACTACCCAAAGCAATCTATAGATTCAATGTAATCCATAACAAAATTCTAATGACAGTTTTCACAGAAATAAAAAAAAATCCTAAAATTTGCGTGGAACCACAAAAGACTCTGAATAGCCAGAGAAATCTGGAGCAAAAAGAACAAAGCTGGAGACATCACAATACCTGACTTCAAGATATACTGCAAAGCTCTCTGGTCAAAATAGCATAGTACTGGCATAAAAACAGATACTTAGATCAATTGAACGCAGTAGAGACCAGAAATAAATCCACACATTTACAGTCAATTGATTTTCAACACAAGTGCCAAGAACACCCAATAGAGAAAAGATAGTCTCTTCAATAGAGGGTGTTGGGACAACAGGTTATCCAAATGCAGAAGAATGAAATTAGACCCATATCTCATACCATATAGAAAAATCAATCAAAATGGATTAAAGACTTAAATATAAGGCCTGAAACTAGAAAATTACTAGAAAAAATATAGGGGAAAAGCTCCATGACATTGGTCTGGGCAAGGATTTTTTGATATGAATCCCAAATCATAGCCAACAAAATAAAAAATAGACAAATGGGATTAAATCAAACTAAAAAGCTTCTGCACAATCAAGGAAACATTAAAACAGTGAAGAGACAAGCTACAGAAGGGGATAAAATATTTGTAAATCATACATCTGATAAGGGGTTAATATCCATAATGTATAAGGAACTCATACAACTCAATAGTAAGAAAAAATAACCTGAGTAAAAAATGGACAAGTATCTGAATGGACATCTCTCCAAAGAAGACATACAAATAGCCAACAGGTATATAAAAAAAATGCTCAAAATCATTAATCACTAATCATCAGAGAAATGCACAATACCACCTCACACCTGTTAGGATGGCTATTATCGAAAAGAAAAAAAATAACAAGTGTTGTCAAGGATGTGGAGAAAAAGGAAACCTTTTATACTGTTGGTGGGAATGTAAATTATAGTATAGATATTCCTCAAGAAATTAAATCGAACTACTATATGATCTTGCAATTCCACTACTGGGCATTTATATATCCAAAGGAAATGAGATCAATATATCAAAGAGATATCTTCACTGCCATGCTTATTGCAGCATTATTCACTGTAGCCAAAATATGAAATCAACCTAAGTGTCCATCAACAGACAAATGGATAAAGAAAATGTGGTATATATACACAAGGAATACTATTTAGCCTTCAAAAAGATGGAAATCCTGTCATTTGTGACAAAATGGATGAACCTGGAGGGCATTATGTTAAGTGAAATAAGACAGACATAGAAAGAAAAATACTGCATGATCTCACTTACATGTGAAATCTAACACAGTTGAGCTCATAGCAGTGAGAGTGGTGGTTACCAGGGGTTGGGGCTTGGGTTGGAAGAAAACTACGGACCAACATCCCTTGTGAATACCGATAAAAAATCTTCAGCAAAATACTAATAAACAGAATCTAGCAACCTATAAAGAGCGCTATACACTATCACAAAGTGGGATTTATCCTAGGAATGCAAGGTTAGTTCGCCATCTGAAAATCAATTAAAAGAGTATAAATAGAATAAAAACAATAAAAAGACTAGAATATCAATAGAATAAAAACCAAAAATCACACAATCATCTCAATAGATGCAGAGAAAGCATTTGACAAAATCAAACACTCTTACATGATAAAACATACTTAATACACGGGTAATGGAAATGAACATCTTCAACAGGATAAAGTACATCTAAAAAAAAACACGACTAGCAGCACATTTATTGGTAAAGATGGAAAGCTTTTCCCCAAGGTTCATGAACAAGACCAGGGTATATGATTTCATCACTTCTATTAAACCTGTGCTATAAGTTCTAGCCAGGAGAATGAGCAAGAAAAAGAAATAAAAGACATCCAGATCAGACAGAAAGAAAGAAAACCATCTCTATTTGTAGAAACAGGATCTTATGTATGGAAAATCCTAAGTGATCACAAAAAAAAAAAAAAAAAAAAAGAAAGAAAAGAAGAAAGAAATTACTGGAGTGAATAAATGAGTTCAGGAAGGTTGTAGGATACAAAATCAATATACAAATACCACTGTTCTATATACTCACAATGAAAAATTCAAAAATGAAAATAAGAAAACAATTCCATTTTTGATGACAAATTAAAATAATTAGGAAAAAAAATTAACAAAAGAGTTGAAAGACTTATGCACTGAAAATTATAAAGCATTTTGGAAAGCAATCAAGGAATACCTAAATAAATGGAAAGACATCTGTGTTCATGGATGGGCAGATTTAATATTGTTAAGATGGTGATACTGCCCAATTTTTTGGAGTTTCAATTTGCATTCCCTATCAAAATTACACTGCCTTTTTTGCAAAAACTGACAAGCTGATCCTAAAATTCACATGAAAATGAAGAGACCCAGAATAGCCAAAACAATCTTGAAAAAGAAGAACAAAGTTGGAGAAATCACACTTCCCAATTTCAAAACTTACTTTAAAACTACAGTAGTCAACAGTATGTGGTGCTGGTGTAAGCGCAGGCATGTAAATCAATGAAACAGAATTCAGAATCCAGAAATAATCCCCTACATTGAGATTCTTAGGATACCAAGACAATTCAATAGAAAAAGAAGTCTTTGCAACAACAGGTACTGGGAGAACTGGATATCCAGATGAAAAACATGATCTTACTCATATCATATATAAAAATTAAGTTTAAATGGATTCTAGACCTAAATGTGAGAGCTAACTATAAAACTTTTAGAGGAAACTTAAGTATTAATCTTCATGACCTTGCATTAGGCATCTTAGTTTGCATCAGTTTCTTAGATATGACACCAAAAACACAAGCAATAAAAGAAAAAAATAAATAAACTGGTCTTTTTCAAAGTTCAAAACTTTTGTGCTGCAAAGGATACTATCAAGAAGTGAAAAGACAACACACAGAATAAGAGAAACACAGAATGAGAGAAAAATATTTGCAAATCCTATATCTAATAAGGATCTATCCAGAACACATAGAGAACATTTACAACTCAACAAAAAAATGACATAAAACCCAATTTAAAAATGGATAAAGGATTTCAATAGACATTTCTCCAAACAAGATATACAAATGACCAATAAACACAAGAAAAGATGCATAACACTATTAGTCATTTGGAAAACAGAAATCAAAACTAGAATGAGATACCACTTCACATCTACTATGATAACTATAATAAAAGAAAAAACAGCAATAACAAGTGTTGGCAAGGATGTGGAGAATGTGGAACACTTATACTTGCTAGGGGGAATGTAAAATGGTGCAGCTTCTCTAAAAAACAGTTTGGCAACTCCTTCAAATGTTACACATATAACTGCTATATGACCTGACAATTCTGCTCCTAGGTATATATACCCAAGAGAATCGAAAGGATATGTTTACACAAAAACTTGTACACGAATGGTCATAGCAATATTATCCACAAGAGCTGAAGAGCAGAAATAACTCAAATGTCCACCAGCTGATGAATGGATACACAAAATGTAGTATATTCATATGATGGTATTATTTAGTCATAAAAAGGAATGAAGTACTGATACATGCTCAACATGGATGAACCTTGAAAACATTAAGCTATGTGAAAGAAACCAGAAACAAAAAGACACATATCATATGATTCCATGTATGAAATATCCAGAATAGGCAAATCTATAGAGTCAGAGAATCGATTAATAGTTGTAAGGAGCTGTGGGGAGAGGAGAATTAGGAGTGACTACTGATAGGTATAGAGTTTCCTTTTGGGTGATAAAAGTGTTCTGAAATTAGGTAATGGTGGTGGTTGCACAGCCATGTGAATATACTTCAAAAAACATGGAATTGTGTATTTTAAAAGGGTGAATGTTATATTTCAACATTTCAATAAAATATCATGTAGTTCAATAAAAAATTAAAGATTAACATCCATGCACAGTATTTGTACTGGGAGGCTGTTAGCTGCAGATAACAGAAATACAACCTCCACTACTTTAATCAATAAGAGAACTTTGTTGACTCATGCAACTTGGAGGCCAGGGATAGAAGGAGCCTACAGAATTGATTGATTCCATAGCTGCGTCAAGACTCAGATTTTTAAAATCTCTCTGGTCTATAGTCCTCAATGTCAGATTCATCTTCAGACTGGTAGCTAGATATGTCAAATGATTCCAGGCTTCACATCTGGACAAAACAATGTCCTCGGGAAGAACAGACAGTTTGTCTTTCTAAGTGTTCTCTTAAGAAAGAGGAAAATGTTCCCCAAAGCCCTCCACAGACATGGCCTTACATCTCACGGCCAGAACTGGCTCACTTGCCCATCATAAGAAAATCACTGCAAACAGGAATAGGATTACTTTTAGACCACTGAGGCCCAGCCTAGACCTGGGTGGTGTCAGCATTTGGTGTCAGCAATTGGCTAGCTGGGGAAGGGGTAGATACTGAACAAAGTAAGAACTAGGAAGGGGCCGGGCGCGGTGGCTCACGCCTGTAATCCTAGCTCTCTGGGAGACCGAGGTGGGCGGATCGTTTGAGCTCAGGAGTTCGAGACCAGCCTGAGCAAGAGCGAGACCCCATCTCTACTATAAATAGAAAGAAATTAATTGGCCAACTAATATATATATAGAAAAAAATTAGCTGGGCATGGTGGCACATGCCTGTAGTCCCAGCTACTTGGGAGGCTGAGGCAGCAGGATTGCTTGAGCCCAGGAGTTTGAGGTTGCTGTGAGCTAGGCTGACGCCACGGCACTCACTCTAGCCTGGGCAATAAAGTGAGACTCTGTCTCAAAAAAAA